>SDVV010014857.1:0-14687 GCA_016164225.1 Gammarus roeselii
CCTGAAGCACCAAACTTCCTCTTGCCGGAAGAGGTACGCGACTGTATCCTGGTGGATGGCTGCCGTTCTGCCACCTTGGACTTGAGGTACCGCTCGTAGTTGTTGTCAGTCTTGTCACCCCGCACATTCGAAGTCTCCCCGTCGCTGGCATCGTTAGCCGAATAGTCGTCATCCGATTCTTTTCTTCCTTTGCGTGCAGAGTTCTCCGTGAAATCGTCCTTGTCATGCTCCACATCGTCCTCGTAGCCCTCTTTGATGGTCTCCACCACCTCAATGTAGTCCAGCTCAGCGTAGTAGTCGTCTCCGCCGGATATTTTGCCTTCCTGGTTTGCCACGTGGTCGGTGATCATCCTGCCCACATAGACGCACAGGAAACTGCCCCGAGGGACGTCGTGCAATGTCCTCACGCCCCAGCCACGTCGTGCGGTCCTGAACAGCTGAAGCTTGAGTCGAAGTGGGTTTTGCACCACTCTATTCAAACACGTGTGTTTGCAGGCACACCTTGAATTGCACTCAAAGATACCTGTTGGGACCTGTTCATAAAGCCTGCGTTGGGTGTATCCAGGGTCGTTTAGCTGCAGACCTTGCGGCATGCGAGCGTTGCTCTGTTGGGTCAACTGCCAGCACTCGCACAGGCTTTTGTCCTGGCAGTCGTCAGTGCAGGAACAGCACACCAGGAAGGCAGGGTCAAGGTTGAGCGGCACCTCGGGTGCTGGCTTGCGCACATTACAGTACTCGAGCGGCATCGGGGGATCCATGTCAAGAGAGTTTACCACACTAATAGGCATCGGCTCCACACCGTGGGTTAGGTCCGGCATGGAGAAGAGTTCTTTGTGAGCAGCCCACTCGTTAATCACGTCAATGCTGAGCTCAAATGAAAAGAAATCTATCTCTAATTTTGAACTTGTTGTTCTCAGGTAGACGAAGAGTTCGTCGATGGAACGTAGGCGGCGACAGCACGGCGTGACGTAGTAGATGCTCTTTCGGGTAACAGTTTTCTTTCGTTGTTTCACGATTTGTCTCCTCCATCCCAGTACTATAGGTATAAGCAGGGGCGAGATGTTTCTGTTCCTCTTGAGCAGCTCCTCCCCTTTAGCTCCTCCTACACAGACGGGGCCGCACTGGTGAGGTCGGAAACGACGAGCCAAAGGTTGGATCTGAGCTTTCCTGATGTATCCCGTCTTCTCCTGCTGTATCTTCTCAATAAGTTCGGGAGTGGGAGTGCCAGGTGGACTGACGGGGCGCGCCCCCGTGCTCTTTTTGGCCACGGACCGGTTGGCAGGGGCGGGCGTTGCAGGCGCCACGTAAGTAGGGGCGACGGGGGGCGGGGCAACCCTGACTGGGTCAGCGACCCCAACAGGGGAAGGCATGGATGGTCCGCGAGCCAGAACTGATGCCAGCGAAGCTGCTTGAGCCGGGGTTAAGTCGTTACGTGCGTGAGCAGCCACAGCGGCGGCGGCGGCAGCTGAACTAGCGGTCGGAGAAAGGTTCTTCTCTTGGCCAAATGTGCCGTACTCCACCACTGGACCCACTTGCCTTCCAGGGATAAAGGTTCGGCGTCTCGCCGTTACTCGAGTGCTCTGCTGCTCGGTATTGGCCTGCAGGCTCATCTTCTTGTGGAACAGTGGACTGAGCCGCGTGGAGCCTCGATAGATCCACTCAGTCCGCCCGTCTGTTGGAAAATACATTTTCACAAGCGAGCCTTCCACCTCCATAACCTGTGCGCGCCACCACTTGCCATTCCACTCTGTTTTTACGTTGTTCCACTTCTGCAGTCGCACCATAGGCCGTTCCGGGTACATCTGCACGTACTCCTTGATAAAATCGCGCGAGTCAGAACACACGTCTTCCCACGGCAATTGCGAGGCCTCTGTCACCACGCGAATGTCGCCGTGAACGACATACTGAGCATACCCGTCATCGAAGAAGATCAAGTACTTGTACTTATTGGCGACAGTGGGCACCTCAGCCACGATGCCGACGTAGAAGCTGCCGAGGGAGAGTGCCGACTCGCCCCTGTTACCCGTCGTCTGGTCGTCCTTGTAGCGCGCGATGACACGCGTCCCCACCACCAAACGCGTCTGGCACACTGTGTCGTACGCCAGCTGACGGCCCGTCAGCTCACGAGGTGGGTTCACAGTTAGGTTGCGGTTGTAACGCACAATATAGGTAGTGTTGTTGGGGTCTCTTTTTGCGACGCTGACGACAGTGGCGGGCACCCAGCGTGCGAACAAAGAGTACTTCATGGCGTACACGGTCTGACCAGGGAGAAGAGAGGGGCGCGCCAGAGGAGCGATAGGAGGCAGGGACGCCTGGCAGCGCACGTGGGCAGCCTGTACCACGTCTACCATGTCGTCATGTGCGGGATTATCCGTATCCAATTCTGGCAGCATCTGGTTAAGTTGAAAAATAAGAAAATATCAATGGTAACCGTGAATAACAGAGTAGCCCACAAAAAAACAGCAAATACTTTTGTTATAGACCCACATAAGAAAGAATAAATACATAGACAGGATGCACATATCTACAATAACGTTACCATCAAATCAATTGGCTAAATTTTATCAAAGAACGAACCCGAATTGTTGGCTTGAAAGCATCATAGAAATTGAGTCGTATTGTGTTGATCTCCTTCTCAATGACACTGTACTCCTTGTCAAGTTCCTCGAAGCCCGATTCTGCCTTGAGCATCCTGTCGGAAATATTGATGACACTGTCGGTGAAGCGCTGCTTGAGCTGCAGCGAGTCCATGAGCGTTTCGATGGTTGCCTGCAGGCGGCGCGTGCGAGCGGCACGACCCTCGCCCTCGCAGCCGTCAGACTCCGACAATGAGACCTCAAATTCTGACTCGGGGCTGAGACCAGCTGAAGGAGTAAATACTTGCATTAGTTGTCTTTCTGAATTTTCAACATCAATGCAAGCACTTCTATGCAAAGTGAAACAGAACTGAAGCAACAAAAAGAATCTGGTACTGTAAGCAAGAATTCCTCAATACTCGAGACATCAGAAGAAATTATTGAGCATGTTGTAGGCATAGGCTCCAACAGTGAAATAAAAGATTAGATTAGAGTGTCAAGACTTTCTCGTGCACTGGAGTCAATGTCCTTCTGGCACCCAACGTCAAACCAGTAGCCAGCGCTGCATCAAGTCATCAACAAATCATCGTCAGTCTCTGGGATTGTTTCGACTCGTGGCATGTTTAGGTCACTGCTGTTTATAGGGATATAGGGAGAGGTCACAAATGTATCCTACTAAAGTGAGCAAAGAAAACGGTGGCCCTCCGGGATGGAGGAGTCTATCGGTAAGTAAGATTAGGTATGATAACTTCACAACAGATCAGATTTCAGCTAGGAGGCTGGTTTCTTGGAGGTAGCTGAGAAGCAGTGCCGCACTGAATTGCCTCTGAGGGAACACAGTAAGCATTAGGCGGCGTGTATTAAGAAGGTCCAGGAACCGGCTCCTGGAAAAGTATGTGCACCGATATTCCGTCCATGTGGGGCACTCTGCCAAGACATGGGCTATTGTAAAAGGTACTAGACAGTCCATGCAGTAAGGAGGTGGAGACGCCTCCATTAGGTGTCTGTGCGTTAGTCTGCTATGTCCAATTCTCAATCGGTATAGAGTTACCTCAGTCTGTCGAGATCGGTTGCATGATGAGACCCACGGTGTGTTGGTGTGTCGTTAATAGTACGCAATTTATTTCTTATAGGAACATCAGACCATTCCATGTTCCATTTATTTCGCACAGCTCTTTTTATCGCTGGCTAAAAGTCTTAATATGGGAGTGGACGCTGTTCTGCTGGGTCAGGCGCCGCTGCAGCTCTTCGCGCCGCTTCGTCCGCCCGCTCATTGCCCACCACCCCACAGTGGCCCGAGACCCAGCACAAACAAACGTTCTGGTTTCTGGAGGACACTCGCACAAGCCAGCGCATGATTGCTGAAACGACAGGGTGGCAATTGTTGAAGATCTCCAGGGTTTGAAGCGCACTGAGCGAATCACTAAAGATTGAGATATTGGTATCTGGAAGAGTATCAACCACCAAGAGAGCATCAGCAATGTCCGTGAGTTCAACAGTGAAAACTGACGCTGACGGCGGGACTTTCCTAGTGACGACGCGCCCGGGAAGCACCGCTGCACAGCCCACAGCATCGTCGTCTTTTGATCCATCAGTGAAGATATGCAAGCTACCAGCGTGATGAGTCTCCGCATGAGCTATATAAATAGTTCGAAGTTTTTGGGGTGCAACATCTGCCTTTCGGCCAGTATGAGTGAGAGCAGAGCATATTTTCTGATAAATGCCAGATGGGAATAGCATCTCGCAGGAGAGGGTCCACCATGATGTGTGGTAGTCCAAGCTCAGCAGTGAGGAGCTTGATGCGTTTTGAGAAGCTCGAGGTAGGAGCAAGATTGGGATGGCGCCGTCGGATTGTGGTACACGTAGGGGAGGTGGGGCGAGCAAGAACATTACGATAAAATTGGAGGTCAATTTGTTATCGTCGTAGGGCAAGACTAGGCTCGCCAGTTTCACAAAGAAGGCTGACAATAGGGGAGGAGTGGAAAGCTCCAGTACAAGCGCGAAGAGCGGCATAGTGAACTGGTTCCAGTGTTTCGAGAATATTTGGTTTCGCGGAGCCATAGACCACGCTCCCATAGTCCAGTTTGGAACGGATGATAGCGCGGTAAAGGCGTAATGATGTTATTCTATCTGCACCCCAGGTGAAGTGCGATGCGATCCGAAGAATGACAAATCGCTGTAAGCAGTCTATCTTAAGCTGTTGCACGAGGTACTTCCAGGCACCCTTCTTGCTTACTTGGAGTTTCTTTGCTGGTCACGGCATGACTGCCACCTAGCTTCTGGTCGAATATTAGTACTAGAAAGCAGAATGTGGGTAGGAAAGGGATCATTTATCCATAATGTCTGAGGTCTGGTTCCGTGTATGTGCGAGACCAATAGATATGAAGTGCGTATGTTTTGCTTTTACAGATACAGACGGTAGGCCGCATCCCCCAGAAAGGGGGGTGGCCGACAGCTAGGCACACCTCACACCTTCATACGCTCACACTCACACAACTTAGCCCTTTTGTGCTAAAGGGTCCGGCTGGTACCCCCTCAACATACAATCTGGGTCACGAGTGCAGTCCGTGGATCCGTCGTCAGCAGCAGGGCCCGACAGTTTTCACTGGTTTAATCTCGCCGCGTCATAATGGCCGCCCCCCCCCCCTCCACCCACGACCATCCCGACAGCGGAATGCCAAGGGCGGGAAAGCACAACAGAGCAGCGTCAAAATCAACCATTCACATCCATTCTCCACTAACGTCTGTTCATTGCACACTCGCTCGCCACTTCCACATTCATGTAACTTCTTCCTAACGCCTGCTTCACACCATCCATCCACCCAAATTTCGGCCTACCTCTAGGCCTGCGACCACTCGCCTCCGCATTCATCACCCTTTTCACCAATCTCCCTTCATCCATCCTCTACATGTGCCCGAACCCTCTCAGTACACGCGAATCCACTCTGTCCTCCAACTTCTTCACCATCCCTGTTCTGATTCGAACCACGTCGTTGGTGATCCGGTCTCTCAGCGTTACTCCATCCATGCTCCTCAAACATTTCATCTCGAAAACATTCAACCTTCTTCTCTCCTCTGCTTTCACCCAAGTCTCAGCTCTGTAGCGCACAGTAGGGACAACAACACCCTCATACAGCCCTCTCTTTGCTTCCATCCTAAACGTCCTACAGCTCATTACACTCTTTGATGCACCCAACACTTCACGCCCCTCCTTTACTTCCGTTTCCACTAGTTCAGTTATCTCCACATGGGAGCCCAGATACTTTAAACACCGAACTTCCTCCAAGAGCTCTCCATTTAAGATGAAACTAATTTTGCTCGCATCGACAGTCCTCGAGCATCTTATTACTTTACTCTTACCTACGTTCACTCGAAGCTTCCTCCTCTCACACACTCTACCAAACTCAGACACTAGCCTACATAGCTGCTCCTCTGAATCCGCAACCAAGGCCGTATCATCAGCAAATAGCAACTGGCTCAACTGCCAACTCAA
Organism: Gammarus roeselii; assembly: GCA_016164225.1. Classification (NCBI taxonomy): domain Eukaryota; kingdom Metazoa; phylum Arthropoda; class Malacostraca; order Amphipoda; family Gammaridae; genus Gammarus; species Gammarus roeselii. The sequence continues at coordinate 6,070 of SDVV010014857.1, forward strand.
CCCATTCGCTTCGAACAGTTTCAAGCTACGACCCAGCACACTCGCGTTCACCTCCCTGACCACTCCATTCATATAGAGGTTGAACAGCCAGGGAGACATCACGCAGCCTTGTCTCAGTCCCATTTTCACTGTGAACCAATCACTCACCTTGCTTCCCCACTCTGACACATGCTCGGCTGCCAACATAGAACTCTGCACCGCTTTCAACAAATGTCCGCACACTCCATACATACGCAACACTCTCCACAGCGCTCCCCTGTCAATCCTGTCGTTTGCCTTCTCCAGATCCATGAAGGCCCAGAACACATCTTTCCCTTGGCAAGGTACTTCTCACAGACCTGTCTTACTGCAAAAATCTGATCGGTACATCCTCTACCACTCCTAAAGCCACACTGTTCCTCTCCAATTGCGCAGTCCGTACAGGCTCTAATCCTTTTGATCAGCACTCTCCCGTACAACTTACCAACCACATTGATGATGGTATCCAATAAATAGATATTACACATCTGTCAAGTCTCACATTGTAATGTACCTCATGGTGATATGTATTACACCTGTCAAGTCTCAGTATAATGTACCTCATAATGATATTTATTAAACATCTATCAAGTCTCGGTGTAATGTACCTCATGGTGATATTTATTACACATCTGCCACTCAATCGGTACCCCACCTGCCACTAAACACAAGTTCAGTAACCTCACCAACCATTCGACAATCGTTACTCCACCCTTCTTCAGGCACTCGGTCGCAACGCTATCCAAACCAGGGCTTTCCCTGTTTTCATCACGTCCACCGCCTCATGTACCTCTTCCCTGGTAATGTCCACAAGAAGTCTTTCTCCCATAACTGGCATCCGAGCCCCACCATCCACAGCAACAATGTCAGCCTCTCTGTCATCCTCGACATTCAACAACTCATCAAAATACTCGGCCCACCTCTTCCTTACATCACCACTTTCCAACAAAAACTGGCCATTTTCATCTTTCACCACTTGCTCCTTTCCGGTCTCTCCCTGTCTCACCCTCTTCAGAACATCTTTTTGTTCTCCTCAAAATTCTGGCACAACCGTCTGCCCCACCGGGCATCAGCGTCCCTTTTGGCTCTCCTCACCACCCGCTTCACCTCGCTTCTCCTCTCTTTGTAGCTTTCATAAGCCACCACCGACTTCACCTGCAACCACTCCTCAAACGCTCCTCTTTTCCGTGCCACCGCCAGTTTGACCTCCTCGTTCCACCACTCGCAACCTTTACTTCTGCACCCGATCACACGGCGCGCACCACACACCTTCTTCGCACATCTCAGCAATGCATCCCTTAACGTCACCCATTCACCCTCCACATCTCTCAGGTCCTGTCCTCTCACATTGTTATATTCTTCCCTCAACGCCTGCTGGAACTCCTCGGCTCTACTTCTTACATCCAGTCCACTCACTGTCACTACTTCTCTTCCTCTTCCCACTCGTTTGTTGCCCTTCCACTTTTGCTCCACTCTTAATCTACCTTCCACCAGCAGATGGTCAGACATTCCTCCACCCTCCCCTCTCAACACCCGCACATCCAACAGCCTCCCCACCACTCTCCTCGATATCAGCACAAAATCCATCAGTGCTCTCTCCATCACTGCACCATGGGCCATCCTAACCCATGTGTACTTGTGAATATCTCGCATCTTGAACAAACTGTTCCCGACCACTAACTCCTGCTCCATACACAGACCTATCAGGTTTTCTCCACTGTCATTCCTACCAGGAGCGCCATACCTTCTTATCACATTCTCCACCACTACATCTCCAACTCTCGCATTAGGGTCACCCAGTACAACTACATGGAAATGACCTCCAAAACTCTCAAAACACTCACTCAGGTCAGTCCAGAATTGCTCCCTCTTCTCTTCACTCCTTTCGCAGCCAGGTTCGTAAGCACTCATAAATACCCATCTTTCTACGTCAAACTTAACTTTCACCCAGATCAATCTTGAGGACACCTCCTTCCACTCGGTAACGCTACTAGCCAACCGATCACTCAATATCAAAACCGCACCTTCTCGTGCCCAACCTTCCTCCACACCAGACTTTCTTACATTTACCACACCAAACTCACATTCTCCCTTACCTTCCAATTTCGTCTCACTTAGCGCCAACACATCAAACTTCCTCCTCACAAACATCTCACCAATTTTTCTCCTCTTTACATCTTTTGTACTACAGCCACGCACAATCAGCGACCCTAACAATAGGGTTCGGAGAGGCGTGAGCCTGTCCTCCCCCCGCTCGTTTTGCCGTCTTTGAGGAAGGGTTTTACAGAGAACGGGATACCTAGCCCCCTTGCAATTGCACTCTGTAGTTGACGTTGGAGTTAGGACACGACTGGCGCCGATGCGTACATCATAAAGACGTCAATGTAAAGTGACCCATTCACGGAGGGAGGGATCAACCGGTGATCCCATTAATGGCAATTGCGAATAGAGTAAATGAAAGGATGCTCCTTGAGGGATCTTTAATCTGTGGTATGTATGTCCGAGAGGTGATAGCCAATTTTGGCCCGGAAGACTCTCCGCCGGAGGAAGTTTTGGTTGGAAAATGCCAAGTGACCCCGCAGTCCCATCCGGTGAATCTCTCGGAGGACGTCATAGCGCCAGGATGTATCATATGCCTTCTCAAGGTCGAAGAAAACGCGAACAGTTTGATGCTTGCAGTCCAAGGCCCCTTGGATATCAGTCACAACGCGTAATAATGCGACCTGCGCTGATAGCATCTTCGAAATCCAAATTGTAATGGGGAGAGGAGTGAATTCGTCTCAAGGTGCCGAGTCAGTCGGGCATTCAAAATCTTCTCCACAACCTTTGCTACACACGAGGTGAGGGCTATAGGGCAGTAGCTGGTCAATTCATCAGTAGGCTTGCTTGGGACAAAACCACTGCCTCCCTCCAAAAACAACAGTGAAATAAATGTTGCCTCTAAAATTTTGCTTACAAAATGCAAACAGTGAGATGAGAAGTAGATTAGGAAAAATAATTGGGTAATGGTTAGTTAAACAGAAAAGAATATGTATACAACACTTCTACACCGTACAGCTAGACGTGGGTGCAGGCCTAACCCTTTTGACATCTAGCATCTCCAGGGCTCATGATCTGTGTTTCAACATAAGGGTCCCAAAGGTAATAAGTTCTGCCCCACCGGAGTAACAAATTCCACTGTTACCTAAGAGATTCAGATAATGGTGCAGTGACGTTGGCAATACTGTCAAACAACATGCAATCAAGTTTCTTGAAACTCATACACAAAGCGCCTGGCCCTCCAAACAATCAGGGCAAATCAAAAGTCTCCTAATCTTTGGCCCTTGGTATGCTATGGGTTCTCCATGGACGATGTAGGGTTCCTCACTATAGCCCAGGCCGAGTAGGAGATACGTCACCCTCCTCCAGGGCTGTGCTGAAATAGTCCCTTGTCACAGCCTGGGGAAAGTTCAGTGGACATCTCAGAAATTTGGAAGTATCCAACCTTGGTATCTCACCTTGGTGGCCTCAAGACTGCTCAACAAGCCAGCACAGCCAGAGTGCGGAGCAAGACAGGAGGCACAAATGCCAGAGCACGCCAGAACCGCGAAAGCACGGCAAAACAATGGTTCTGAAAGATCCGGAAATTTGTGCTTCAGGCAACTTATCACACAGCTAACTTGTTAGTCACAACATACCCAAAAAAAACATAAATAGGTACATACACATGCACACATATATGTATACATGCATTAAAAATACATATACACACATAAAAATGTGCATACATACATTAGTACACAAAAATTAGGCCTAGTCAGGCTGGTCAAAATCGACAAAATCATCATACAGCTGATCTGCAAGAGTCTGCTTGTGGTGAGTGATATCTGTCAACTGCACTATGTCAGCAGGCAAACCATTCAACACAGCAACACATCTCACACTGAAGGACCTACTGAGGGCATCAGAATAGTGAGGCGGAAACACCAACTTCAGCAGATAACCCCTAGTACCAACTCTTGGAGCCAAAGAAAACATATTCAGCAAATCCTCTGATTCATCATGCAAAATTTTCCAATATTTTATCAGGTCTGCCCTCAGGAGGTGACCCATGACAGAAAACAAATCCAAGCTCCTCAATCAATTACTTTAGTCCACATCAGCAAGCCCATTTATGTTCCTGGTCCAGCTCTTCTGAATAGACTCAAACAGTCTTCAGTCTCCACAATATCCAGTGTTCCAGACACAAGATGCATACTCAATAAGTGGGCGAATATGTTGAACATACAAGGGCACCATAAACTCTGAGGACCTACAGTTTGCCAGCCCACCAGCCTTTGCAGCCACCACACGGATATGATGGTGGAATCTAAGACTTGTGTCCACATTGACACCTAAGTCTTCATGTGTGGTGACAAACTTCAATGCTCTCGTCCTTGTAAGAAGTACTGATTAACTGGGACTAGAGCATCAAAATCAATGCGACCTCTGTAAAAGCGTAGCACCACACACTTGTCTGGATTCAATCCGAGATTCCAGGACTTTGCAACAGAGTCAACTGTATCCCAACCACTTTGGAGTGACTGAACCCCGCGGACGGCAGGCTCAGTGTCCTTACGTGAGTATCTCAAGTGTAGTTTATAATCGTTCGTTATGCTTTAAACATGCATAGAATGCCACTCAAGATGTGATTGATAGAAATCAAGAACAGTAGCGGACCAAGGACAGAGCCCTGAGGTACACCACTTGTCCGTCACACCAACTGGGCTGCTCACGCTGCCACTCACAGGAACACTCATCACTTTGCTAGTGAGAAATGCGGCAATCCAGGCCAGCAATGAGTTACAAACACCTTTGGACTCTAGCTTAGACAGAAGCACACCATGACTCACCAGATCGAATGCTTTAGAAAGGTCAAGCATTATGACATCCACAACATATTTCTCATCAATTCACCTTCCAACATCATCGTATGTCAACAGCAACTGGTCCTCTGTGCTACGGTTACTTCAAAAGCCATACTGATGGGATGACAAAATATTGTTGCTCTCAAGGTACGCAGTCAACCGAGATACAACTATTTTTCTCATTGATTTGCAGCAAACAGATGTCAAACTCACCGGTCTGTAATTGAGTGGATCACTGTGAGATTTAGCGTTGAATATTGGGACACCTATTGATTTGCTCCAGACTTCAGGTATCGTTCCTGTCCTCATTGATTTTTGAAAACTCAAACAAAGAGGGAGGGAGAGTTTATCTGCACAACTCCTCAGCAGGTGCGGTTGACCTGCAGCACCCAAATGCTGTTGGAATTCATTTATTGGACTTTAATGCGTGGGTTTTGGACGTCTACGTCCTTCTTCCTGCAACAATGCTCCGAATGACCAACTTGAGCAGTTGCTATCGGCTTTCTGTTTGGGAAGGGAGGCTGTAATACTAAGAGATTTCAATCAGACCTCCCTTATTTGGCAATTTGAGGATGTGGTTGAAAAGTATAGCAACCCTACTAGTCTCTTCTTTCTTGAATACTTCACTTCTGCAGGCAATACTTGATTTCTTTTTCACACCCAATCCTGAATGTATTGGTGTTGATATCCTGGCACCTTTCCCTCACTGTCCCGTTGTCTGTGCAAGTACAGCTTTTAGGCCAACCTGAAGGGCTGAGTGGACTTTGGTGTCAGAAAGAGGTATATGTAGCACAGAGTTGGTTATGAGGCAATATCAAGATCACTGGTACGTGTTGATTAGAACCTGAAGTTTGTGTATTGTTGGTAAATGACTGCTTTTCCCATTTTGTATATATTTGGTAGCAATTCGTTTGCCAATTTGTGCCTGAGCAAGGTGGAGGTGATTATCTTCCTCTGTTCGTCCGCCTCATCTCATGTGTCTGGAGAGATCATGGGCTTTCCCAGAATAAGGAACTGAGAGCCTTATTTTGGACGGCTGATGATTATGTTTCTGTGGCCTTGGGCATTTTTAATGAACTGAACTGGATGTATTATAACCATGTTTTTCATTGCCGTTCTCAGTATGAGCTTCATCCTATGGATACATTTGTCAAATTTCCCAAGCTGTTTCCCTCATACATATGAAGGAAGAAGAAATTGAGCTCATCTGTTGGCCTACTTTGTCTACCATCATCAGAATTTATTGTAGATGCTTTTGCCTCCGAGTTTGCCGCCGAAATTCCTTTCAACCCTGCATCAGCTTAGGTGTCTCCTGGTAACATGCCGTTGGTCATTATTCAGCAGGCTGGTAAAGTTCGGGTTCTCCAGGCACTCGATGCCTTGTTGGCAACTGGTCCGGATGATCTTCACCCTCAGCTACGGAAGTGCTGTGCCCAGGTGCTCTTACATACTGTTTCTGATGCTTCAGAAGCTCTGAGCCTTGGTGCCCTTCTGATCTGTGAATGGAATCTCTTGTTATTCCACTATTCAAGAGTTAATTTAGATACAGTGCACTGAACTATTGCCCTATAAATCTACATCTGTATGTTGTAAGAGAATGGAGAGGATTGTAGTTTCATTTTGTCACATATGTGGAAGACAGTGGGATCCTTTCCCCTCATCAGTTTGGTTTCAGAAATTCAAGGTCGACCAATGATCACCTGATACTGGCTTGCACTGATGCTCCAAACTGGGTTGGTCTTGGGTTTGGGGTTGGTGACATTGTTTGGTGTTACCATTTGGTTCTGTTTTTAAAGCTTTGAGATATTGGAGTCAATTATGGGTTGCTAATTTTGATTAGGTCGTTTTAGGTGGGCCGTAACATGAAGGTGGTTGTTGATGGTGTTTTTGGTGAATCTAGGGATGTTCTAAGTAGAGTTCCACAAGGTTCTGTCCTGGGTCTAGTCTTGTAGTTGGTTTATGTAAACTATGTTACCGCCGGTGTTGCGTCTCCTTTCAAGACGTTGGCCGATGACTATAAGTGGAAGCTACCTTATATATAGAATGGATCGAGCATCCACTTTTTCTTTCATGTCTGCTCTTAAGAGAGACTAAGATGTTGTTAGCTCAGCGGCAGCCTCACGGAACCAGATAAGTATGTGGTAAGGAAAATTTCTGGCGGTTTCAAGGAGTGGAATGTGCTGGGCCCACTCTCTTGTGACCATTTGAGCAGTGTTCAGACAAATATTTTCACAACTCATTGGGATCTTGGAGTTACCATTGATACAGAGTTGAGGTTCTACCATCGTGTCAGGGTGGTTGTGGGAAAGGTTTCTGGGTGGTCAAATCATTTGTTGAGATCCACAGTGTGCTGTAGCCCTGATCTTATGGTCTCACTTCCTCTTGAGCACATTAAGCCCCTATGGACTATTGTTCATGTGTGTGGAATACCAGTTATATTGGCAACTTGATTGATGGGGTCAGTGCAGAGGCAATGGACTATAGCTAAATGTGAATAAATTGGCTCATCTTGATTATGCTGCTAGATTGGGACATCTTGTCCTATTTGCAATCATGAGTAGGTTTTTGCAGTCCGATCTCACCAATTATTAATTGATTACTTAACAACAGAATAGAGAAGTTGATTTGACGGGGTATTTTCCAGCTGACTCTTAATCATAGAACGTGTGGTCCTTTCTACAAACTCTAGATGCCAGCTTGTGTAACTGACATCAAGATAATGCTTGGGGTGAGATGTGTGCAGCTGTGGAACAATCTATTTGCATTTGTTGTTGACTCAGATTGCCTGACAACTTCAAAAAGGTTGCTGGTCAATGTTCTGGATGGAATTTCGTTACTTGTGTATGCAATCCGTTTTTTGTTTTTTTGGTTTATGACTAGTGGATTTCTTGTTGGGATCTGGGACTGTTCGACCTGATTGCATCTTGGGAGGGACTCCTGTGTTTGTTGTGGGTTGGATGCATGTGTTTTGTTCTTTCCTCAGCGAAAATGAGCCAATTTTTAATCTATAGTTATACATATAACTTGTTTTCTTGTTCACAGGATATTGAAACCTTGGTAATACTGGCGTGCACGGTTGACCAGCCTCCCTGGCTTCCTCTGATCTGCAGGAACTGACAGGGGGGGGGGCGTGGAGGGGCTGCAAAGGTGAGAAACAAAGGTGAAAAATAATCAGTAGAGAGGGGGAGAGAAAAGCGGGGGTGCGGCGGGTAGTTCTCCTACCACTGCGGGATCTGGGGCACAGGGTGGCCAATGAGAGGAGAAGGCCAGAATGAAAGGGGGGCCATTTGCGTAATAAGCTACTTTTTCCTTGAAGCTAAAACATGGCTGCGAGTGGTGGAAAAGGCTGCGAGTGGTGGAACGAGGAGGTCAAACTGGCAGTGGCACGGAAAAGATGTGCGTTTGAGGAGTGGTTGCAGGTGAAGTCGGAGGTGGCTTGTGAAAGGTACAAAGAGAGGAGGAGAGAGGTGAAGCGGGTGGTGAGGAGAGCCAAAGGGGACGCTGATGCCAGGTGGGGCAGACGGTTGTGCCAGAATTTTGAAGAGAACAAAAAGATGTTCTGGAAAGAGGTGAAGAGGGTGAGAAAGGGAGAGACCGGGAGGGAGGAAGTGGTGAAAGATGAAAACGGCCAGTTGTTGTTGGAAAGTGGTAATGTACGGAAGAGGTGGGCCGAGTATTTTGATCAGTTGCTGAATGTCGAGGATGACAGAGAGG
>SDVV010014858.1:0-14686 GCA_016164225.1 Gammarus roeselii
TATATACATATATGAACTATTCGGGTGTAAGTTCAACAAAATCAGGCTGTTGAATAGTCCATTTTGTCCACCTTGACCATGTTCTACGGTGTATTTTTAGCAGCTTGTATTTTTGCTACCGGGCAGATCGTGCTACCCAGGGATCATAGTCTACCGATAGAGCCCCTGGTGTTAACTAGATGTGTTGCATATGCCACGCGTAACACCGGTGTGCATCGGGACGCGGAAATAATAATGCCGACAGTTTGTGAGCTCCCAAACACGCAAGATAGTGTTACAGTTTAGGCCAAAAAACCTCTTAAATTATCTCCCAGCAATGAGTTACAGTCTTCCTATGCTGAACAGGTGCCCCGTGCAGGAGGTACGCGCTTTATTACCAGTGATAACTTGCAACAGTGGAAATAAATATTAAAAATTTGGCTTTTATGGCTCAGATTCTCTTGGCATATTTTTCATATGAGTTTTGACAGTGCGGACAAAGATATTGGCCATAGTCGCAGAACTTTACAAGCAAGGGAAATAAATAGAGGACAGAAAGTGACAATATCAAGGAATTTGAAACCACTAACCAAGCGGCTGAACTACTCGGCTTGTATCAGCTACAGTTAAACAATTTTCCTAATAAAGAAACACCTAGTTTCTACTTAATAAGAAAGCATCCCCAAAGGAGGGAAGCTAAAGAGGTCCAGATGCACGGGCACCTCAATGTTGAGCCGTCCTGTCAATATTGCAGTATTGAGCAATGAAAGAAGAGCTGATACTTTGCATCACAAATCGAACAATTGTTCTGACGTCTGGTGATGCCAAGCGAGACAAACGATCCTGACAAATTGCTTTATTTGAATTGCTTGGTCCATTGATTGGAAGAGTCGTGACGGCTATAGTTAAAGTTGGTGATCACAGTAAGAATCGTGATCAGTATGGCTATGAGATTATCCACTGCACTATTGGCAAGAAAAGCAATCCACAACCTTCTCAATCTAAACAGAGAGATTGGTTGCATAATATATGACGTGGCAAAACTTGACGTGATCCTGAAGTGTATACACTCAATCCTGTCCAGTTTTCTTCACAGATGCGGCAGAAGATGAAATCTTTAAGTGAAGATCAAGTGACACGTTCAAGCTTCGTTTCAAGCGCACATAAACGTCACGACTATCCCGGTCTGAACACTGCTATTTAGCAAATGTGGGTTTCCGCGTTACCCGAACAGCTGTCCGATGTTCTCTGCAACAAAAACAGTGCAATCAAATTGGAGAACAATGTCATGAAACTAGAGAACAGTAACGTTAAATAAAAGAGCAGTGTCATAATAATATTGAACTGAGTCACAATATTGAAGAACAGTATCATAAGATAAAAGAACAGTGTCATAAAACTGGAGAACAGAGAAGTAAAACTGAAAAACAGTGTCGCAATATTGGAGAACAGTGTCGTAGTAGAACAGTGTCATAAAACTGGAGAACAGTGTTGTGAAATTGGATGCCCTTGTACTGACGATGAACTGCAGGCCAGCGCCAGTACTGAAACAGGACAGACTGACGTGTGGGCCTGAGCTGTCAAACGAACCCCTATAAGTGGATACAAAGAGGAACAAACAGAATTGCTCTGATGAAATGCTATTAGAACTCCTGAATAAACTGTAATGATAATTGAGTTGATCTTACACCTTGCATGCGATCCGATGCCACGAGGAGGCTATGGCACCGGGTCGCAGTAGGCCGTGACCATGTATGAGTATGAGTAAACCATTGTATTATCAATACTGATTGTTTGATATTGACTAAATTAAAATTATGTCACGCATGGGACGCAATGGAAGAGATTAAGAAATAGAAAATGTCACGAGTTTGTTATAAATAAAACTTTTAGCGTTGTTAAAAAAAACAGTTATTATGTGGCACGGGAGCGTTAAGGAATTTGTGTCTTAACGCTCCCGTGCCACATAATAACTGTTTTTAGCCGCTGATGAGGAGCATAGTATTGCTCGAAAATTTCGGCTATTTTTAGATTAAAGATTTTATCCAAGGTGTGGCTTTAATTCCTTTTAATAACTCTTTAGACCTCGATATTGAGGCATCAACTCTCTTTTTCTTTTAGCGTTGGTTGTTCAGCACTTCTTTCGCATGCTACGAGAACACGAGAACTAATGGTCTGAAATATATCAACAATATAAAGGGATGCAGAACGAAAATCTAAAGAACCATGTTTTGTAGCAGTCTATTCTATGGATAATGGAAAATCAGCCCCACTCTTAGTATAATTCTGGCTATGCGCCTGTGTTTATTAGCATCAAATTTAGGATTTTTTGGGAGCAGCAACGATTGGTATCGGTATATTTTTCGAACATAGATTACACCACCAATTGGAATAGCGTGTTAAGCCTTCCCGAGGCTTGGCGTACATGACTTCTGCTGAAACGAGTCTAAGAAAGCACTGCCGTCATTATATAATTGACAATTTCTGGTGCTTCCTAATAAATTAAAAAGTATACAAATAATAGAATGCAAAACTATGTTTCTCATGGCAATTTCAGATTTTCCCCTATGCATAGTAGAGCTGCTATACATTAAGTTAGAAGTTCAAATAAATAAAATCTAACCCTTTGAAAGGCTTATGAAAGACTCACCGAGAAGAATTAAACGTATTACCAATAAAGTCTGAGTTACTCACTTGTAAAACCTAGGCTCACGATGTTTTGAAAGTTCCACCGCTGCTCGTTAGGGCCCTGGCTTCTGTCAACCTTTTCTCGGGCTCGTATCTCGTCTCTGCTCTTGACTCGGGACCGCCGGTCCCTAAGACCACTACTTGGGAGTCGGTCCCTAGGACCATTAATAGGTACTCGATCCCTGGGTGTATTGACAGGGTTTCTGTCCCTGGATCGAGCCCTGTTCCTTTGTCCCCGATTCTGCGGGGTGGGGTCGTTGCTGCGGTTAGGAGGGATGTTTCGGTCTCTGGGCTCGACTCGATGATTTTGGTTGAGGTCAAAGTCTTGCTTCGTGCGACGGTCCTGCATGGAGAGCATGCAATATGAGTGTTTTTGAATGGGAGAGCCATTTAGTGACATTTAGCTATACTTATAATACATAAACACTCTGGCCTGGTGTTTGATATGACATTATTAGAGATAGACCTGCTAACGCGGCTCATTATAACGTGTCGGGTTTAGGTATAGATGTGCACTGTTAAAAAATGTAGTTAAAAATTGTCCTTCTATCGTCAACCAAGGACTCTGGTGACGAACTTTCTTTGCTGAAATCCCGTTTATCATTTCAAAACGTCAACACGTTAAAGAATATTTACTGTGATCCTTTGATTTTATCAATTTTAACAAAATTAACGGTGCACGCCGGCGCATTGACACTAAAACACATCTGCCTACCAGGGCTCGATCGCTGATCCTTCAGACTGAACTCTGCTCCCTGGCATCGCGTCACAGAGCGGTGAAGCAAATATATCAAGGTTGTCGCTTTGTTAATGCGTAAATCATTCATGTTAGCAGTTTAAGCATACATCATTCGCGTTTGCAATTTATAGTACTATTCAGTTTGAGGCATGTTAATGAAGATAATTGCAGAGATTCATGCTGCGAGCCTGTTGCACAGGATTAAGTTTTAACAGTTTCAGTTTGTGTCGTTGTTCATTGATTTTGACGTCACAGATGTGAGTTTCGAATTGATTGAATTCAAAACTATTTGTTCAAGATATTAGCATCAGGAATGATTGCCATATACACATGAAAGTAAATCGTTTGATAGTTCGTATCAGTATTGAAGAGTCCTTCACAAATGAGCTGTTTGCATCCATTACATCATGCGGATGTTTCCCGAACAGTCCGCAAGATGTAATGGTCAGATTAAAGGCACATTCTCACACCCTCAGACATAGATACAAAGGTTTTCTGGCTTACAATTTTCATAAAAAACACCCATTAAAACCCTACTATAGATTAAAACATAAAAAAAAAGATTTAATCATGAATAGATCTTTCTTGTGACGCATAATAAGTAAAAAATAACATGTAATTTTATCAAATATTAAATTGATATAACTTTATTGTTCATGAAACGGTGAACAATAAAATGTCGTGGTTCAAAATTGTGTGCAAATGGAGATACTCGTGCAATAAACGTTGAGTAGCGTGTTGCATCTGAAAACGTTGAGTAGCGTCCATCTGAAAACTATTAAAATCTACTTTTCAATAAATTCGTAGGACGAAGGAAAATTTTCAATTTTAAAATTATTGTTAATCGTCGATCACTTTTATTTCGCCTCTCCAACTTGGATTTATTCTAGGCATCAGGCATCCCTATGTAAGGTATCGTAGACGCTTACTACATCATTAATATGTATTCTTACGTCTTAGAAACAGGATTTGCAGAACATCTGTTAGAAGCTGCTGCAGCTGCTTCTACTGTCGATTACTCTACATTTAATTTCTGATGTCAATTGAAAAAAAGTAATAGTTAAGTACAATATTGTTTTTGGTCGTACCCTTGTTCTTGGGGGCTGGGTTGTGGTGGGATGTAGTCGCCTGCTGCTCCAGGTCTGTTCAGGTGAGGAACGTTCATAGGACACCTGGAAGCGAGGCTCACGGGATAAATCATAGCCTGGTTGTGGTAGCGACTCCGGAGCATCATCAACAGGCAAGCTGTGGTAGCTGCCGTGCTTCATAATTTCAGGCCCTCTGTTCGTGTCCATCGGATTTCTGCGAGTGCTTCTGTAGATGTTTGGTTGAGTGTTTTCATCCATGTGATCGATCACCGGCAATATGCTCTCCTTGTTGACCCTGGGACGCATATAGTCGTGATGCGAAAGATCAGGTTCATGGCGGGTGATGTCTTCAGTGTGTCCTTCATAATGGAAAGGATCATGCTGGTAGACATCAGATTGATGTTGTCGTGGTTCTTCTTCCATGTGATATCGAGGAAACGGGTTGTGTTGGAACCTGCCAGAGTCATGAGGTACACCCTCAATAACATCTTGATTACCAAAAGGTTCATGTCGCGTAATTTTCTCGACGTGATTCTCATGACTTCTGAGTTCCACCCGTGGTTCTTGTGAGTCATGGTGCGCGATTCCTCTGACACTGTCCATTCCGTTGAATGGGTCCTGTTTCTCAAAGTAGGAAATGGCACGACCTATGTTCTTTCCAAAGTCGAAAGGGTTATTTGATCCGATGACGCTTTCCGGGTCATACCTGTGATTTTGATAGTTGTCGTCTTGAGACGGGTGTTTGCTCTCGTACTCATGAACGGGGTCGTCAAATACCTGAGTATGGTCTCCATCAGCTGCTTTCAAAGGCTTCCTTCGGGTTATCGTTGGTGTGTCGTCAATGATGTCACCAAAATGTGATGACGTCTTGATGTCAATGGTCCTGGGAGTGGCATTCTCAAAGGACCTCTCCGTAGACTGACGAGCTAACTGGGCGTCGTGTTCGTAGTAGAGGATGGGTGGGTCGCGGTGGGGCGAATCGTTGAAGCTGTGCTCTTCGAAATTAAACGGATCGTCATCGTCAAGGAATTTGTCCACCGCCACTTCGTACGAGTCTTTTTCCTGAATCGAAACAAAAATGTAAGCTATCAACTTGTAACGCAAGGCGTTAATGTAAATACAGGCCAAAAAAAATCTGGTAACACAACGTAAACTAAAGAAAAAAACTTTATTCGCGAGATGCCCCGTAGTATGTTGGTGTTTAACAAAATATCTCTTAATACTTAATGCAATTTGGTTACACATTGTGTTTGCTAGTTTCCTGGAACAAATGAGTACTGAAATTCGCGCACCAGCTGAAAACACCTGGGAGACATCTATTTTTGGACATGTTTTAGTAGTCACTCTCGTGCATATGGTTAGGTCATCTCTGCCTTTTGATATCTCGTGACGCGTTACTTTTCGTACCGTTACATCACAACAATGCTTCCAAGCAATGAATACAAATGGAATCATGGATCCTATTCAGACATTAGACGGCAAGGACAACAATTGTGAACGGACACATCAACACAAATTTTCGATGATCCGTGTTAGAAACATGTCCAAGGTGGGGTATAATTCTGACTCTTAGTGAAACACTGCAAACTCATAATGCAAAAAAAAACAAGACCTGCAATATGGCTTGACATAAGAAGAAAATTACGTATCGAGATCGATGAATTGAAAATTTCACATAACAAACCAACTAGAAATCTAATATTGACTCATATACAAACTGCTTGTATATTATAAATTGTTCAATTTTAATTTGACAACATTTATCAGCACTTCGGTAACACAAATAATGAATGTATCTTATATGATTTGAGCCCGTTTCATTTAGGGAATACAACAACCAGCAGGAAACCTGTTAGTCACCAACCAGCAGCAGGCCTGTTAGTCACCAACCAGCAGGAAACCTGTAAGTCACCAACCAGCAGGAGACCTGTTAAGCACCAACCAGCAGGAGGCCTGTTAGTCACCAACCAGCAGGAGGCCTGTTAGTCACCAACCAGCAGGAGACCTGTTAGTCACCGACCAGCAGGAGACCTGTTAGGAAACAACCAGCAGGAGACCTGCTAGTCACCTTCGCTTCGCATATAATGACCTCGTGTGTAATGCCAGTCTTGGGGATGTAGCTCGGTCCACCCTCCTCCTCCAGAGTCTTGAAAACATTGTCAGGGATGGAATCGTGGTAGGGAGGGCCCGCTATATGGTGCACAGCATACTCGTCGATGATCTCCGTAGTTGTTTTGCGCTCCTTGGATCGGTGTGACGTCGGCACTCGAGGGCGTTTCGAGGATTCTCGTGAGGGTTTTGAAGATTCTCTGGACCGATCATTGGCGCCTCGTGATCGGTCCTTAGGACCTTTCAGTAGGGTGGTCGTTTCTTTTGGTCGACTGGAAGGCTCTCTTGACTCTTTATCCGCTTCGTTCCATTTAGAACGCGTGCGAAATTTGAGAGATGGTCTCTCCTGCAGTCAGAAAAACTGGTTAATTATCTTCTGGTAAGATTGTAACAAATATATTAATGATCAAAATTTGACTACATTACAATCATGGATTGGAACACTCTAAGCCAATTTCAATTTTTGGTTATGTCCATACAAGCTGTGTCAGCAATAAATAAATAAACTCATGCCAGTCTAAACAGTACTCAAAGGTACGATAAAGATGTATTGATAATTACACATACAATAAAAAAACACCGGCCTCGACAAAATTAAGTGAAGATTAAGTGCATATCAACAGTTTTTAATTTTATAGTAGGAAGAAACCGAAATAATCCTTCGCAAACTGGCGATTTTGACAAACAAATCACGGTTTTTACGATCATCCATTTTTCAAGTGTGTATGTGCAGTACGAGTATCCCATTACAGTTAACCATCCAACCACTACGTGTATGAAAAATTGAGATTTGTCCAACGACGATACAGTTTAGTTTCGATTGGTTTAGGTTTATGCTGAATGATTTGATTTGAGTCTCATTTCCACCGGAACCTCAACGTGAGTCATAATAGGCTCCCCCGGTTTATGCTGAAATAGCTCGAAGCTTTCTAATTATAAGAATTTAATATAATAACACAAAATTATTTACCTTTAATATTTCTTTTTGAGTATAGATCTCTTGGCTTTCATAGCGATATGAAGGCCGAAATTTCCTCAATGGACTTCTCGAAGAATCTTCGTGTCCCTTCGGGAAGTGATCGTCCGTCCTATAGCCATCAAAAGGTGACCCTTTCTCCTCTAGATTGCGAGACTCTTTTGAACTATCACTGCGACCTTTTGAGGACAGATGCCTTTCGTTGCTGTCGTTCGGCGAAGGCTCGAAATAATATTTTTCCGTTGTAGTACGTCCTCGGTAGCGGTAGCTAATATCCGGGCTGTAGACTGCACTATCTTCCTTACCGCCACTGCTTCTGGTATCGTGTTCGTGCGATTGCCTTATTTCGTGATTGTGCTTGTCCCTTTCGCCGTGTTCGTGCGTGTCACTTTCAACGTGCTTATTCGTTTCACTGGATTTTGGCCTAAGTCGAAACCTATACTGGTTGGTTTTGTTAATGGTTTTAGGTCGATAAATTGGTGTATCAAAACTCTTCTCTACAAACTTAGTGGTTTCTTCATGTGAGTTACCACTTTTATCATAAGAGTGATGCGGTGATTCCGTTGTAGGAGTCGGGGATTTTTCATTTTCTTTTGAATTCAGAGCAATACTAGTTTCGTATCGATTAGGCCCATCCTCTCCGGACTTTCCTGCAGAAGGATTGGAATCCTTTTCTTGAAACTTCCTCTCAGGACTTGTGGCTGTAATTTCTTTTGATCTATCAAAATAGTTTGCATCCTTCTCCTGGTCATTCTTTGAGCTTTGGTCTTCTCCTACGATGTACGTATACTTTGGAAGTTCTTTGCTAACTCGAGGGTCTACTTCAAAAGAAAATTGAATTTTTGCGGACGGTCCGTGTGTAAACTTCATTAAATTCTTTTCACCATTTCGATCGTAACCTTCAACTTCTGGTGAGCCCAGGAAGCTATAGTTATTATGATCATCATTTTGCTCCTCCGAAGGCCCGTCCACTTTGGACGTTGGAGTTATATCTTGAAAGATCTTCGATTTTGATCTGTCATCGACCAGAGATCCATCGGACCACCGGAGCTCCGAAGATGCGTGGGATCCTGTATGCTCACCAGATTTTAATAATGGCGAAAGACTGGGAACTTCGTGGCGAGACTTGAGTTTCGCTGAGTTTCTGTTGTAAGATTCTGGATTCCGATTTTGTTTATTCCTCTTAGAGTATCTGGGATAGGGATTAAAAGTTGTCGTCAGTCGTGACTGTCTTTTCGTGGCATCATCGGATTCCGCAAGCGCGTCTTTCTGCCTGAAGCTGTCTGTTTGAGTGTATGCTGGTTTCTTGTTCATCAAGCGAGGATCTAACCCTCCACCACCCATCTCAAAGCTGAAGTCTTCTTTACCATGAGCTCCTCCTCGATTCCTAGAAATATACAAAATGAGAAGATAAAAAATACTGTGCTTATTAACTTATGGTGATTTTTTTATAAATTTAATTAACAAATAATACTAATATAAAAAGACCGACACAAATTCCCTCGCTAATTTTCAAATGTCAATAAATATCCAGAAACTGAGAAGGTATACATACTCTCCTAAGTCCGTATTCATTGTTGCCATTTCAACGGGTAGTCGGCAGAGCTTTGAAGTGAGGTAACTTACAAGCTACCTGCTTCGGTTGGAGTGCCATTGAATGGCAAATGAAGTTAACATACCTTGCAGCTAAATTGATTACCCATTCATACAATTTATAAATCAGGACTGGGGTAAGCTGCGATTTATGTAGGGTTCGGTCCCATAAAATGAATGTTCACCACACGTTCCAATAACTACTTCTGAATGAGTGTTCGTCTCTAATACAGTATGTTTTGTAAGAGATTTGATGTATCCAATATGAACATGTACATTTGTCAGGCAGTTTATTATTTTCAATCATATTTCCAGCAAGCAAAGTTTTACAGCCCTCATTCTTCCTCACCTGCTGGTTGTCACTGTGCCGCTCTCACCTGCTGGTTGTCACAGTGCCGCTCTCACCTGCTGGTTGTCACTGTGCCGCTCGATCTCACCTGCTGGTTGTCACTGTGCCGCTCGATCTCACCTGCTGGTTGTCACTGCGCCGCTCGATCTCACCTGCTGGTTGTCACTGTGCCGTTCGATCTCACCTGCTGGTTGTCACTGTGCCGCTCGATCTCACCTGCTGGTTGTCACTGTGCCGCTCTCATCTGCTGGTTGTCACTGTGCCGCTCTCACCTGCTGGTTGTCACAGTGCCGCTCTCACCTGCTGGTTGTCACTGTGCCGCTTGATCTCACCTGCTGGTTGTCACTGTGCCGCTCGATCTCACCTGCTGGTTGTCACTGTGCCGCTCGATCTCTCCAGCTGGTTGTCACTGCGTCGCTCGATCTCACCTACTGGTTGTCACTGTGCCGCTCGATCTCACCTGCTGGTTGTCACTGTGCCGCTCTCATTCGCTGATTGTCACTGTACCGCTCGATCTCCCCTGCTGGTTGTCACTGTGTCGCTCGATCTCACCTGCTGGTTGTTACGGTGCCGCTCGATCTCACCTGCTGGTTGTCACTGTGTCGCTCGATCTCACCTGCTGGTTGTCACTGTGCCGCTCTCATCTTCTGGTTGTCACTGTGTCGCTCGATCTCACCTGCTGGTTGTCACTGTGCCGTTCGATCTCACCTGCTGGTTGTCACTGTGTCGCTCGATCTCACCTGCTGGTTGTGACTGTGTCACTCTCACCTGTTGGTTGTCACTGTGCCGCTCGATGGTACAGGGGCCCATTGGTTCGAATCAGGTTCTGAATGAAACCGAGTATCAGTATATCGCCTCCGACTGATTACATTTTTGGAACTGGAAGTCTGAGCGACCTTGTTCATTGACATTGCATCAAGGGATGAACTATAGATGGCATGGGAGAGGGGTTCCTTCGGGGTTTGCAGAGTGGGTACACTCGTTGTGGAGAAGATCTCATGCTTCGGAAAAACAGGCGGTGTTTCGGTAGCCGGCTTGTCTGGATCTTTACTCCAGTTCAAAAAATCTAAGGCCAGTTCCCTTGGTGTCAGAAGTGTGTGTTGCTGATGCACTTGGCTTTGGGGATGCGATTCTAGACGTTTCTGCAGGTACTCTGACATGGTGAAGCCTTCTGGTCGTGACACAACGCTGGGATTGGGCTGTGAGGAGGCCAGAGCGAGTACAGACGGTGGCGCGGATTCGGAGTCAGCCCAGCAGTGGGTGGTGCCCCACACCACCAGGATACTGGCCAACAGCATGGCCTGCAATACAGAAATGGGTAATCAGACATAAACCTTAGGACATGGCGTCAAGGTGATCAAATGATCTATTGTTCGCCTGCAATGCAATGCTATTTTATAAAGAAATGATGAAAACGAGGTTTCTAAACAAATCAAAGTTCAGAAACCTCTCTTCCACAGTTTCAACAATATGAACAATTATTTGCGTAGCCTTTTTTTCTACCATATGGATAGAAATACAGCGTTCGACTGGCCATTTTCACCGGAAAAAATGTTATGATTAGCCTCCGCTAGCACATAGAGCTGCTTGTGTATGCTCGAGAAACTGTAGGTCCTAGGCCTGTTAACCCTAGCTCAAGTTACACGAAGAAATCCCTTGCCTTGCATATTTTTCGGTTCCCCCTCTAAGTACATTTAGAAAAACAGGTGGTCCCGTGTGCCATCGTATGACCAGGGGACGTTGACGAGTGTAGTGCCATTGTGTAGTTGGTATCCAATAACGTAGAAGGGTAGTGTTAAGCTCAAGATTATCGTAAGTTGTAACAAGGAATGGGAGGAGCCTGTAAATTAGTTAACGGCCTAAGTTTATTTTGTATGCCAATAAGGCCAAGGCTTGAAGACACCGCGCCTCATTGGAGAGGGGCCCAAAATGCGAGTGGTTTCCTTATTGGAGGATCACTTCTTACACATAAACAAGGCCCTCCCATTTTTTCTTCAAGCTGCAGGTCTAGAGCATAGACCACAGCTCATTCCATCAGCTGAAGCCATCGGGTGTAGGGCGCTACGCTACGTTTTACACTTAATACATTTCTTTTTGCTGTTCATTTACACTTTGGTTCCGTTGTGTCCGTTATATTACAATCAATGTTCAGTTCTCTAGTGAGAGTTTAACTTTTGTCATGTTACTTTGTTTTATTTCAAAATAATATTATAAAACCACTGTTTAATAATTTGTTTCACCTTCCATTTTACCTGATTATAACAACCTAGAAAGCTTTTACCATAACAAAAAATCTCTCACTAATTTGCATCCCCCTTATTGCCTTATGATGTATTATAACGGCATTCCTCTTCATTTTTATGATATCATAAAATGTATGAATTCTCTTTGACATTACCGCGAAGCTTCTAGCATAATTTCTCAGTTCATGGAATCAATAAAATTACCTGGTTCTGTGACGTCATCAGAACCCCCCTCAGATCCTCAGAGATTATATTCTATCAGTGTTTTCAATGACGTTTTTTCCCACAGCACAGAATAATGTAATAATTTCGAAGATAATCTCGAAAATTGCGGTAAGGTTGAAAAATTGTTATGCATGCGTATCTAATAAAGTTAGTATGACTATAGAGGATTATGTACTACCCAGTTGAGCTATAAAATGTAATCATTTTACGGCACAAATTCCGGAATATACGTGGAAGGAAATTTGGGAATATAGTATGTGTGAAAGATCTAATAAAATGTACCATCACAGACAAAAAAAAACACCTGATGCCAATTTTCACACCGGCGTGTCTTTGGTTTGTGGGAAGCGGATGATTCAAGTTTGTGATCTAAGTTTCTCTATGGTGCAAGAAGCCCCATGAAATATGAGCTAATTCGTAACTGCGCGAGTGGCAGCAACAACAGCGTGAAATAAAGTGCTCGCCCGTGCCTCATTATTGAAGGAGGAGAAGACACGTTAACATATCACAGCTTCATTTCTTTAGGTGTGTGTGCAAGTCATTGTATTTGATTCATTGTTCAATAGTATAGTGTACGTTCTAATAAAACAGGAAAAACTTTTAGATAAATTTCAGTTCCATTTCTTTCACTTGTCCAGGGCAGCAGCGACTTGTGTCCAAATGATATACACAGTCTGCGAAGGCATTCGTGCTGCTGGCATCACAAGGGTTGCAGAAGGCACCCTAGGTCGGACTACTGTTTGTGGTGACCTGGCATCACAACGGCTGCAGATAGCACACTCTAGGTCGAACTACTGTTTGTGGTGACCTGGCATCACAAGAGCTACTGATAGCACACACTATAGGTCGGACAGCTTGTTTGTGGTGACCTGGCATCAAAAGGGCTTCAGATAGCACACTCTAGGTCGGACTGCTGTTGGTGGTGACCTGGCATCACAAAGGCTGCAGATGGCACACTCTAGGTCGGACTGCTGTTTGTGGTGATCTGGCATCACAAGGGCTGCAGGTGGCACACTCTAGGTCGGACTTCTGTTTGTGGTGATCTGGCATCACAAGGGCTGCAGGTGGCACACTCTAGGTCGGACTTCTGTTGGGTGTGACATGGCATCACAGAGGCTGCAGATGGCCCACTCTAGGTCAAACTACTGTTTGTGGTGACCTGGCACCACAAGGGCTGCAGATGGCACACTCTAGGTCTGACTGTTGTTTGTGGTGACCTGGCATCACAAGGGCTGCAGATGGCACACTAAGTCGGACTGCTGTTGGTGGTGACCTGGCATAACAAGGGCTGCAGATGGCATACTCTAGGTCGGACTGCTGTTGGTGGTGACCTGGCATCACAAGGGCTGCAGATAGCACACTCTAGGTCGGACTGCTGATGGTGGTGACCTGGCATCACAAGAGCTACTGATAGCACACTCTATAGGTCGGACTGCTGTTGGTGGTGACCTAGCATCACAAGGGCTGCAGATAGCACAAGGGCTGCAGATAGCACACTCTAGGTCGGACTGCTGTTGGTGGTGACCTGGCATCACAAGGGCTGCAGATGGCACACTCTAGGTCGGACTGCTGTTTGCGGTGACCTGGCATCACAAGGGCTGCAGGTGGCACACTCTAGGTCGGACTTCTGTTTGTGGTGATCTGGCATCACAGGGGCTGCAGGTGGCACACTCTAGGACGGACTTCTGTTGGGTGTGACCTGGCATCACAGGGGCTGCAGATGGCCCACTCTAGGTCGAACTACAGTTTGTGGTGACCTGGCATCACAAGGGCTGCAGATGGCACACTCTAGGTCTGACTGCTGTTTGTGGTGACCTGGCATCACAAGTGCTGCAGATGGCACACTAAGTCGGACTGCTGTTGGTGGTGACCTGGCATCACAAGGGCTGCAGATTGCACACTCTAGGTCGGACTGCTGATGGTGGTGACCTGGCATAACAAGGGCTGCAGATGGCACACTCTAGGTCTGGCTGCTGTTGGTGGTGACCTGGCATCACAGAGGCTGCAGATGGCACACTCTAGGTCGGACTGCTGTTTGTGGTGACCTGGCATCACAAGGGCTGCAGATGGAACACTCTATGTCGGACTGCTGTTGGTGATGACCTGGCATCACAAGGGCTGCAGCTCGCACACTCTAGGTCGGACTGCTGTCTGTGGTGATTTGGCATCACAAGAGCTACTGATAGCACTCCCTATAGGTCGGACTGCTGTTGGTGGTGACCTTGCATCACAAGAGCTGCAGATAGCACACTCTATGTCGGACTGCTGTTGGTGATGACCTGGCATCACAAGGGCTGCAGCTCGCACACTCTAGGTCGGACTGCTGTCTGTGGTGATTTGGCATCACAAGAGCTACTGATAGCACTCCCTATAGGTCGGACTGCTGTTGGTGGTGACCTTGCATCACAAGAGCTGCAGATAGCACACTCTATGTCGGACTGCTGTTGGTGATGACCTGGCATCACAAGGGCTGCAGCTCGCACACTCTAGGTCGGACTGCTGTCTGTGGTGATTTGGCATCACAAGAGCTACTGATAGCACTCCCTATAGGTCGGACTGCTGTTGGTGGTGACCTTGCATCACAAGAGCTGCAGATAGCACACTCTATGTCGGACTGCTGTTGGTGATGACCTGGCATCACAAGGGCTGCAGCTCGCACACTCTAGGTCGGACTGCTGTCTGTGGTGATTTGGCATC
>SDVV010014859.1:0-14686 GCA_016164225.1 Gammarus roeselii
CTGTTGAGGGGCGGCTCTATAAGGGCTGTTGAGGGGCGGCTCTATAAGTGCTGTTGAAGGGCGGCTCTATAAGGGCTGTTGAAGGGCGGCTCTTTAAGGGCTGTTGAAGGGCGGCTCTATAAGTGTTGTTGAGGGACGGCTCTATAAGGGCTGTTGAGGTGCGGCTCTATAAGGGCTGTTGAGGGGCGGCTCTGTAAGTGCTGTTGAAGAGCCGCTCTATAAGGGCTGTTGATGGGCGGCTCTATAAGGGCTGTTGAGGTGCGGCTCTATAAGGGCTGTTGAGGGGCGGCTCTATAAGGGCTGTTGATGGGCGGCTCTATAAGGGCTGTTGAGGGGCGGCTCTATAAGGACTGTTGAGGGGCCGCTCTAAAAGGGCTGTTGAGGGGCGGCTCTATAAGGGCTGTTGAGGGGCGGCTCTATAAGTGCTGTTGAAGGGCGGCTCTATAAGGGCTGTTGAGGGGCGGCTCTGTAAGTGCTGTGGAGGGGCGGCGAGGGCGGTGAAATCGATAGCTATTATGGGAAGGCTCTCTTTGGGGACGCAGTTATGCGAGGATGTAGGGTCGCTATCCCTGGCGCTAAATTCTATTATAGCTAACGTCAGATCAGCCCCTTTCATCTCCGCCAACTGCCTTACCAGCCACAAGTTGTTCCGACTACCTACCTACGGTACCATTTTTTAACAGCGAATATCCATAGCGTTCCTCAGCCACACCAGCCACTGTCGTATCTGCTCTGCCTAAACTCTGTTTCAGTCCACGTCGGAATCAGTCACGAGGCGCGCCATTTTACTGGTTATCACCTTAATGAAACTTCTCTTACCAAACCTAACCTAACCTAGGGTACGTTTTTTTAACCCGCGGGGCAAAGGTACGTATTTCTAACCCGCGGGGCAAACATACATATTTTTTCAGGTTACGTATTGCTGTTTTTTGCCGTTTTTTATTGAAGTTTCATTAAAGTGATAACCAGTAGGTTGGTACGCCTGTTTAGGTGTAATGACAGTGGCAGAGATGACTGTGGCGGAAAAAGCGTGTGGGCTGAAATGTCATTTAGGGCGAAAGCACGTGTGTCATGTCCGGCCATGACTGTGAGGAGAAGTGAAGTGGCGATAGTGCGCATGTGCGGAAATAATTTTAGCGCGAACGCTGGGCTCCCAGGATGTAGCAGTTGACTGAGTGTTAATTTACTGTTTCTGCGAAGAAACGATAAGTCATAGTTGACATCACATATAAATACGTTGTATCATCTTTCAACCATCTTCAAAACAATAATTTTCTATTCTGTAATAGGCAATTAATTTATATTTTAAAGCCTTCATTTTACCTTCATAATCTCCCCATTACGTCGCTCTTCGAACGTCTCTACACAAAACAATAGTGAAGAAGCGAATAGAAATTTCAGTGACCATGTGGTCGGAAGCCTGCGTCGCATTAAAAATTAAATCTATGATGAATTGGTTCTGTAGGTGCCGTAGCGAGCAAAAATTCGTTTATTGTTAGTCTATAGCCGGAAAAACAAATTCGATTCTCCCCATGTGGAATTTAACTTCATATAGAAACTTCTCCCTCTACTATGTGTAGACAAAGCTTGTTAATGTGTAATCTTAATCACTTTTCCGATGAGTTCTTGTATAGATCGGAAAATGAACTTTGTAGATTTCACTTTATTTTAAATCATAAGCGAAGTTTTGCTCGCCACTGTACAGGTGCGAAAGAAAATTCATTTATGATAAAAGATTAAGAGAAATCTTCGATGATCATTTTCCGCTCGACATTTGAACTCATTTGAACTTTAGTTAATATTATCCATAATGACAGGTTGTCCAGACATAATACCATAATAAATTTTTATTTGAAGTTAAATTCCACGTAGGAAATCTCTACTTTGTTTTTTCGGTAATAGACTAACTATAAACGAATTTGCTTTCGCTACTGTACATTGGTACTGTTATTATATTGGTACTGTTGGTAAATTGGCACTGTGGGTAGAATGGTACTGTTGGTACATTTGTACTGTTGGTACATTGGTACTGTTGGCACATTGGTACTGTTGGTACATTGGTACTGTTGGTAAATTGGTACTGTTGGTACATTTGTACTGTTGGTACATTGGCACTGTTAGTACATTGGTACTGTTAGTACATTGTTACTGTTGGTACATTGTTACTGTTGGTACATTGTTACTGTTGGTATATTGGTACTTTTGGTATATTGGTACTGTTATTACATTGGTACTACTGGTACATTGGTACTGTTGGTATATTGGCACTCTCGTTACATTGGTACTGCTGGTACATTGGTGCTGTTGGTACATTGGTACTGTTCGTATGTTGGTACTGTTGGTACATTGGTACTGTTGGTACATTGGTACTGTGTGTACATTGGTACTGTAAGTACATTGTTACTGTTGGTAACAACAGTTCCGGGATTTGTGAGCCAAGCAGATTTGAAATAAATCTGAAGCCGTAAGTTAATTTCGAATGTGTTTAAACCCAAATCAGAGCTGTTGCCAGATGAGGGATTCGATCAACATGGCAATGATAACAGCTCAAACCCCGACAGACACCTCCCACGCATCACGTTTTTAGAAGTTGTGTAAGCCCAGACAACAGCGAAGGTATAAAACTCAATTCTCTTACGTAAGCAGGAAATCTTGATCGGGAGGGGGGAGCTAACAGGGGGGAGCTAACAAAGGGGAGCTAACAGGGGGGAGCTAACAGAGGGAGATAACAGGGAGGAGCTAACCGTTAATTAGACAATACTATTTCAATTCGTCTTATTTTTCAAGGAATTGTGATTAGCAGAGAAAACATCGCACATACATTTATTTTTAATCAGCTTATTCGATCAGTCGGTGATACTAAATACAATCACTTTATACCTATAAGCTACAATTCAATTACCAAACAATCAATTTTTATGCATTTAATTTCATAATATAGTTAGATATTGGATTATCCGCAACCATATCCGCATAGGCACTGGTGCCATATTTGATATCCGCATCCCCCGATGTCAGAAATATGATATCCTCATCCACTCCTGCATCCATGAATAATTAACTTTAGGCAACCGGTCCGTCACTTGTCTCTGCCGAGTTACTCCTCGTGCGTGCCTTCACATGCGCTCATATGAGCTCATACGTTCGTATGTGCTCATATGAGCTCATACGTTCACCTGCGCTCATATGAGCTCAAACGTTCGTATGTGCGCATATGCGCCCATACGTTCACATGCGCTCAAATGAGCTCATATGTTCGTAAGTGCTCATATGAGCTCATACGTTCATATGCGTTTACGTGCGTTCAAACGTTCACATGCGCAATTGGTCACATTTTCGTCGCTGATTGCTTCTTGCACATAGTCAAATATATTTTTTCTTGACTGAAAATAATGTTATGTTATTTTGCCTATGACCGGTCACTCGCATTCATTCAATATTGTGTGTTCTTATTCTATGGTCTTCATTAACTGCGACTCTCTGCCGTAATAAGGTGTGTGCTAAACACTTTGATGTCACTCTAAATTTTCATGCAAGTCGCATGGTTTTAAAATCGTATCAATACTTCTTCCATAAACATCAAAATTCGTCTACAATTTCAGTGCACTCAACCACCAGGAATTATCATATTTTCGTGCCCTAAGAGTACGCTTTTATATGCACTATCCCAGTACTTAAATTATCGGAGACTGCTATGCCAACATTCATATATTTACATTTTCCCATTGTTTATCTATTTCGTGGTTTTGCAGGATGAGTCGCTCCATTATATTTATTTGATGAAGTAATCATATACATTTTCTGTAGTCCATATTTTAAACGCAATGTAAGCTGAATGTGAACCCTTATCATTACATTCAAGAATTTCATGTGAACGTTGGGTTGCCCAAACTCATCTCAATTGCGACAATTCAAAACAAAAATTAACCTCAATTTACGATACCAGACATGCCTTCCTGAAGTCTTCATCTATCCATGCCTTCCTGAAGATTTCGTCTATCCACGCTTTTCTTAAGTCTTCATACATACAGGCCTTCCTGAAATCTTCATCTATATATGCCTTCCACACGTCTTCATCTATACATGCCTTCCTGATGTCTTCATCTATACATGCCTTCCTGGCGTCTTCATCTGGTTGTCCCTCGAGTGGTCATTTATCCCCGCTCTAGCCCAAGCATCCCATTAGCGGGTACTGGCGAGAGTATGCGTGCCTTGGTATTTACTGGAGATATTAGAACTGGTATTTGTGCTACGCAGGACTGACTACTTTAGTGTGTCCACCATGCGAAGTGTTCTAATAGATTTTAAATCGTTTGGAATCTCCACTATTCAAATCACGAGTATTCTAATTATAACTGTATTCAAATTCATAATGTAATCTAAGATATTCGAATATCTCGAGCCCCATCAACTCATACACTATTATTAAACAGTCTACAATTATAGGAACAGACTTAACCTATTCATCGCAATATTCATTGCGTTTTTAACCTATGCACCTGTTTCTGTGCGTTTTAGACCGGATCAGTCTTGTTCACGGATATTTCCTCGGTAGTATCCATATATTGGGCCTTGTTCACCGAGGTTTCCCCGATAGTACCATATAAATTAGGCCTCGTTCACGGATGTTTCCCCGGTAGTATCCATATATTGGCCATGTTTGTTGAAATAATAGAATAATCAGTTATGCAGGATTTAACCATTTCAAACCTTTCTTATGTCTTCAACCGGATTTTCAATAATTTAAAATGGGCGCCATTACATTAACCCGTTCAATGACCCAGCTCAATGACTGTTCTACGACCATGTTTTACAACTGTTCTATGACTGTTCTATGACTTTTCTATGACCATGTCTTGCAAGATGAAATGCCGAAACAGTTTTTGTTTCGCTCATAGTCGACCGGTCCGCGTGGTACAGTAAGAAGTATTACTTCCCTCCCCACATACCATGTAAATAGCAGCATTGAATGTGTTACTCGGCTCTGTTAATCAACCCCTCCTGATGCCGGCTTTGTATGTTCTAATCTTCTGATCCGCCTTACCATTCGTTCTAAGCTTAATGTGTTCATCAATACCGCCTTCCTTCTCGCTCTAAGCCTAATGTGCTCATCAATACCGCCCTCTCTCTCGTTCTAATCCTAACTTGTTCATCAATACCGCCTTCCCGCTCATTCTAAGCCTAATGTGTTTATCAATACCGTCTTCCCGCTTGTTCTAAGACTAGTTTGTCCATCAATACCGCCTTTCCTCCCGTTCTATGCCAAAAGTTTTCATAAAAAAAAGCCTTCCCCCTCATTCTAAGCCCAATGTGTTCATCAATACCGCCTTCCCTCTCGTTCTAAGCCTAATGTGTTCATCAATACCACCTGCCCTCTCGTTCTAATCATAATGTGTTTAACAATACCGCCTTCCCGCTCGTTTTAAGCCTAATGTGTTCATCAATACCGCCTTCCCGCTCATTTTGAGCCTAATGTGTTCATCGACACCGCCTTCCCTTCGTTCTAAGCCTATGTGTTTATCAACACCGCCTTCCCTCTCGTTCTAATCTTTAAAGTGCTCATCTACACCGCCATATCGCTCGTTCTAAGCCCAATGTGTTCATCAATACCGCCCTCCTGCTCGTTCTAAGCATAACGTGTGCATCAATACCGCCTTCCCTCTCGTTCAAAGCCTAATGTGTTCATCAATACCGCCTTCTCTCTCGTTCTAAGCCCAATGTGTTCATCAATACCGATTTCCCTCGCGTTATAAGCCTAATGTGTTCATCAAGACCTCCTTCCCTCTCGTTCTAATCCTAACGTGTTCATCAATACCGCTTCCCTCTCATTCTCAGCCTAATGTGTTCATCAATACCGCCTTCCCGCTCGTTCCGAGCATAATGTAACTATCAATACCGCATTCCCTCTCGTTATAAGCCTAATGTGTTTATCAATACCGTCTTCCCTCTCGTTCTAAGCCCTAATGTGTTCATTAATAACGTCATCCCTCACGTTCTAAGCCTAGTGTGTTCATCAATACCGCCTTCCCGCTCGTTCTAAGCCTAATGTGTTCATCAATACCGCCTTCCCTCTCGTATTAAACCAAATGTGTTCATCAATACCGCCTTCCCTCTCGTTCTAATCCAAACGTGTTCAACAATACCGCCTTCCCGCTCGTTCTAAGCCTAAAGTGTTCATCGATACCGCCTTCCCGCTCGTACTAAACCTGATATATTTATCAATACCGCCTTCCCTCTCGTTATAAGCCTAATGTGTTTATCAATACCGTCTTCCCTCTCGTTCTAAGCCCAATGCGTTCATTAGTAACGCCTTCCCTCTTGTTCTAAGCCTAATGTGTTAATCACTACCGCCTTCCCGCTCAATCTAAGCCTATTGTGCTCATCAATACCTCCTTTCCTCTCGCCCTAAGCCTAATGTGTTCATCAATACGGCCTTCCCTCTCGCTATAAGCCTTCCCTCTCATTCTAATCATAACGTATTCATCAATACCATCTTCCCGCTCGTTCATCAATACCGCCTTCCCGTTCGTTCTAAGTCTAATGTGTTCATCTACACCGCCTTCCCGCTCGTTCATAGCCATTGCGTTCATCAATACCACCTTCCCTCTCGTTCTAATTCATAAAGTGTTCATCCATACCGCCTTCCCGCTCGTTATAAGCCCGTTGTGTTCATCAATACCATCTTCCCGCTCGTTTTAATTCTAACGTGTTCATCAATACCGCCTTCCCTCTCGTTTTAAGCCTAATGTGTTCATCAATACCGTCTTCCCTCTCGTTCTAAGCCCAATGGATTCATAAATACCTCCTCCCCGCTCGTTCTAAGCCTAATGTGTTCATCAATAGCGCCTTCCCTCTCGTTCTAAGCCTAATGTGTTATTTATTAGCGCCTGCCTTCTTGTTCTAAGCCCAGTATGTTCATCAATACATCCTTCCCTCTCGTTCTAAGCCCAATGTGTTCATCAATACCGCCTTCCCGATCGTTCTAAGCATTACGTGTGCATCAATACCGCCTTCCCTCTCGTTCAAAGCCTAATGTGTTCATCAATACCGCCTTCCCTTCCGTTTTAAGCCCAATGTGTTCATCGATACCGCCTTCCCTCTCGTTCTAAGCCTAATTTGTTCATCAAGTCCGCCTTCCCTCCCGTTCTAATCGTAACTTGCTCATCAATACCGCCTTCCCGCTCGTTCTAAGCCTAATGTGTTCATCAATACCGCCTTCCAGCTCGTTCTTAGCCTAATGTGTTCATCAATACCTCCTTTTCTCTCGCTTTAAGCCTAATGTGTTCATCAATACCACCTTCCCTCTCGCTCTAAGCCTAATGTGTTCATCAATACCACCTTCCCTCTCGTTCTAATCCAAATGTGTTCATTAATTCCGCCTGCCCTCACTTTCTTAGCCTAATGTTTGCATCAATACCGCCTTCCTTCTCGTTTTAAGCCTAATGTGTTCATCAATACCGCCTTCCCTCTCATTATAAGCCTAATGTTTTCATCAACATCGCCTTCTCGCTCGTTCTAAGCTTAATGTGCTCATCAATACCGCCTTCCCTCTCGATCTAATCATAACTTAGCTATCAATACCGCCTGCCCGCTTGTTCTAAGCCTAATGTGTTCATCAGTACCGCCTTCCCGCTCGTTCTAAGCCTAATGTATTCATCAATACCGCATTACCTCTCGTTATAAGCCTAATGTGTTCATTTATACCGCCTGCCCTCTTGTTCTAAGCCTAATGTGCTTATCAATACCGCCTTCCCTCTTGTTCTAAGTCTATTGTGGTAATCACTACCGCTTTCCCGCTCAATCTAAGCCTAATGTGTTCATCAATACCGCATTTCCTCTCGCTTTGAGCCTAATGTGTTCATCAATACGGCCTTCCCTTTCGCTCTAAGTCTTCCCTCTCATTCTAACTATGACGTGTTCATCAATACCATCATCCCGCTCGTTCATCAATACCGCCTTCCCTCTCGTTCTAATCCAAATGTGTTCATTAATTCCGCCTGCCCTCACTTTCTTAGCCTAATGTTTGCATCAATACCGCCTTCCTTCTCGTTTTAAGCCTAATGTGTTCATCAATACCGCCTTCCCTCTCATTATAAGCCTAATGTGCTCATCGACACCGCCTTCCCGCTCGTTCTAAGCCCTTGTGTTCATCAATACCGCCTTCCCTCGCGTTCTAATCCTTAAAGTGCTCATCCATACAGCCTTCCCGCTCGTTTTAATTGATACGTGTTCATCAATACCGCCTTCCCTCTCGTTTCAAGCCTAGTGTGTTCATCAATACCGTCTTCCCTCTCGTTCTAAGCCCAATGGATTCATAAAAACCTTATTCCCGCTCGTTCTAAGCCTGATGTGTTCATAAATACCGCCTTCCCTCTCGTTCTAAGCCTAATGTGTTCATCAATGCCGCCTTCCCTCTCGTTCTAAGAACAATGTGTTCATAAATGCCGCCTTCCCTCTCGTTCTAAGCCCAATGTGTTCATCAATACCGCTTTCCCTCTCGTTCTAAGCCTAATGTGTTCATCAAGTCCGCCTTCCCTTCCGTTCTAATCCTAACGTGCTCATCAACACCGCCTTCCCGCTCGTTCTAAGCCTAATGTGTTCATCAATACCGTCTTCCCTCTCGTTCTAAGCCCAATGAATTCATAAATACCTCCTTCCCGCTTGCTTTAAGCCTTATGTGTTCATCACTACCGCCTCCCGCTCGTTCTAAGCCTATTGTGATCGTCAATACCGACTTCTCGCTCGTTCTAAGCATAACGTGTGCATCACTACCGCCTTCCCTCTCGTTCAAAGCCTAATATGCTCATCAATACCGCCTTTCCTCTCGTTTTATTCCTTAAAGTGTTCATCACTACCGTCTCCCCGCTCGTTCTAAGCCTATTGTGTTCATCAATACCGACTTCCCGCTCGTTCTAATCATAACGTGTGCATCAATACCACCTTCCCTCTCGTTCAAAGCCTAATGTGCTCATCAATACCGCCTACCCTCTCGTTATAAGCCCAATGTAATCATCACTACCGCCTCCCCTCTTGTTCTAAGCCTAGTGTGTTCATCAATACCGCCTTCCCGCTCGTTCTACGCCTATTGTGTTCATCAACACCGCCTTTCCTCTCGCTTCAAGCCTAATGTGTTCATCAATACCGCCTTCCCTCCCGCTCTAAGCCTAATGTGTTCAGCAATACCGTCTTCCCTCTCGTTCTAAGCCCAATGTGTTCATCAATAACGCCATTCCTCTCGTTCTAAGACTAATGTGTTTATCAATATCGCCTTCCCGCTCGTTCTAAGCCTAATGTGGTAATCAATACCGCCTTCCCACTCCTTCTAAGCCTAATGTTTTTATCAATACCGCATTACCTCTCGTTTAAAGCCTAATGTGGCAAGCAATACCGTCTTCCCTCTCGTTCTAAACCCAATGTGTTCATCAATAACGCCTTCCCTCTCGATCTTAGCCTAATGTGGTAATCAATACCGCCTTCCCGCTCCTTCTAAGCCTAAAGTGTTCATCAAGACCGCCTCTCCTCTCGCTTCAAGCCTGATGTGATCATCAATACCGCCCTCCCTCTCGTTCTAAGCCTAATGTGTTCATCAAGACCGCCATCCCTCCCGCTCTAAGCCTAATGTGTTCAACAATACCGACTTCCCTCTCGTTCTAAGCCCAATATGTTCATCAATAACGTCATTCCTCTCGTTCTAAGCCTAATGTGTTCATCAAAACCGCCTTCCTGCTCGTTCTAAGCCTAATGTGTTCATCAATACTGTCTTTCCTCTCGCTTTGAGCCTTATGTGTTCATCAATACCGCCTTCCCTTTCGTTCTAAGCCTAACGTGTTTATCAATACTGCCTTCCCGCTCGTTCTAAGCTTAATGTGTTCATTAATGCCGCCTTCCGTCTCGTTATAAGCCTCATGTTTGGATCAATACCGCCTCCCTTCTCGTTTTAAGCTCAATGTGTTCATCGATACCGCCTTCCCTCTCATTCTAAGCCTAATGTGTTCAGCAATACCGCCTTCCCGCTCGTTCTAAGCTTAATGTGTTCATCAATACCGCCTTCCCTCTTGTTCATATCATAAAGTGTTCATCAATACTGCCTTTCCACTCGTTCTGAACCTAATGTGTTCATCAATACCGCCTTCCCGCTTGTTATAAGAGGCGGAAAAAGCGTGTGGGCTGAACTGTCGTTTAGGTCGATAGCACGTGTGATGAAAGATTTTTAGCGGTTATGACAGTGTCCGGCCATGACTGTGAGGAGAAGTGAATTGGCGATAGTGCGCATGTGCGGAAATAATTTTAGCGCGAACGCTGGGCTCCCAGGATGTGGCAGTTGACTGAGTGTTAATTAACTGTTTCTGCGAAGAAACGATAAGTCATAGTTAACATCATATATAAATACGTTGTATCATCTTTCAACCATCTTCAAACAATAATTTTCTATTCTGTATTAGGTAATTAATTTATATTTTAAAGCATTATTTTACCTTCATAATCTTCTTATTACGTCGCTCTTCAAACGTCTCTACACAAAACAATGGTGAAGCAGCGAATAGAAATTTCAGTTACCATGCGGTCGAGAGCCTGCGTCACATAATAAATTAAATATATGATGAATTGGTTCTAAAGGTGCCGTAGCGAGCAAAAATTCGTTTATTGTTAGTCTATAGCCGGAAAAACAAATTCGATTCTCCCCATGTGGAATTTAACTTCATATAGAAACTTCTCCCTGTACTATGTGTAGACAAAGCCTCTTAATGTGTAATCTTAATCACTTTTCCGATGAGTTCTTGTATAGATCGGAGAATGAACTTTGTAGATTTCACTTTATTTTCAATCATAAGCGAAGTTTTGCTCGCCACTGTACAGTAGCGAAAGAAAATTCATTTATGATAAAAAATTAAGAGAAATCTTCGATGATCATTTTCCGCTCGACATTTGAACTCATTTGAACTTTAGTTAATATTATCCATAATGACAGGTTGTCCAGACATAATACCATAATAAATTTTTATTTGAAGTTAAATTCCACGTAGGAAATCTCTACTTTGTTTTTTCGGTAATAGACTAACTATAAACGAATTTGCTTTCGCTACTGTACATTGGTACTGTTATTATATTGGTACTGTTGGTAAATTGGCACTGTGGGTACAATGGTACTGTTGGTACATTTGTACTGTTGGTACATTGGTACTGTTGGTACATTGGTACTGTTGGTACATTGGTACTGTTGGTACATTGGTACTGTTAGTACATTGGTACTGTTGGTACATTTGTACTGTTGGTACATTTGTACTGTTGGTACATTGGTACTGTTGGTACATTGGTACTGTTGGTACATCGTTTCTGTTGGTACATTGTTACTGTTGGTACATTGTTACTGTGGGTATATTGGTACTGTTGTATATTGGTACTTTTGTAACATTGGTACTGCTGGTACATTGGTAATGTTGGTATATTGGTACTGTAGTTACATTGGTACTGCTGGTACATTGATACTGTTCGTTCATTGGTACTGTTCGTACATTGGTACTGTTCGTACATTGGTGCTGTTGGTACATTGGTACTGTTGGTACATTGGTACTGTGGGTACATTGGTACTGTGGGTACATTGGTACTGTGGGTACATTGGTACTGTTGGTAACAACAGTTCCGTGATTTGTGAGCCAAGCAGATTTGAAATAAATCTGAAGCGTATGTTAATTTGAATTAGTTTAAACCCAAATCAGAGCAGTTGCCAGATGAGGGATTCGATCAACATGGCAATGATAACAGCTCAAACCCCGACAGACACCTCCCACGCATCACGTTTTTAGAAGTTGTTTAAGCCCAGACAAAAGCGAAGGTACAAAACTCAATTCTCAAACGTAAGCAGGAAATCTTGATCGGGAGGGGGGAGCTAACAGGGGGAGCTAACAGGGGAGAGCTAACAGGGGGAGCTAACCGTTAATTAGACAATACTATTTCAATTCGTCTTATTTTTCAAGGAATTGTAATTAGCAGAGAAAACATCGCACATACATTTATTTTTAATCAGCTTATTCGATCAGTCGGTGATACTAAATACAATCACTTTATACCTATCAGCTACAATTCAATTATCAAACAATCAATTTTTATGCATTTAATTCCATAATATAGTTAGATATTAGATTATCCGCAACCAGATCCGCATAGGCACTGATGCCATATTTGATATCCGCATCCCCCGATATCAGAAATATGATATCCTCATCCACTCCTGCATCCATGAATAATTAACATTAGGCATCCGGTCCGTCACTTGTCTCTGCCGAGTTACTCCTCGTGCGTGCGTTCACATGCGCTCATATGAGCTCATACGTTCGTATGTACTCCTATGCGCTCATACGTTCACCTGCGCTCACATGAGCTCATACGTTCGTATGTGCTCATATGCGCCCATACGTTCACATGCGCTCATATGAGCTCATTCGGTCGTATGTGCTCATATGCGCCCATACGTTCACATGCGCTCAAATGAGCTCATACGTTCGTATGTACTCCTATGCGCTCATACGTTCACATGCGCTCATATGAGCTCAAACGTTCGTAAGTGCTCATATGAGCTCATACGTTCATATGCGTTTACGTGCGTTCAAACGTTCACATGCGCAATTGGTCACATTTTCGTCGCTGATTGCTTCTTGCACATAATCAAATATATTTTTTCTTGACTGAAAATAGTGTTATGTTCTTTTACGCATGACCGGTCACTCCCATTCATTCAATATTGTGTGTTCTTATTCTATGGTCTTCATTAACTGCGAGTCTCTGCCGTAATAAGGTGTGGGCTAAACACTTTTGATGTCACTGTAAATTTTGATGCAAGTCGCATGGTTTTAAAATCGTATCAATACTTCTTCCATAACATCAAAATCCATCTACAATTTTAGTGCAATCAACCACCAGGAATTGTCATCTTTTCGCGCCCTAAGAGTACGCTTTTATATGCACTATCCCAGTACTTGAATTATCGGAGACTGCTATGCCAACATTCATATATTTACATTTTCCCATTGTTAATCTATTCCGTGGTTTTGCAGGATGAGTTGCTCCATTGTATTTATTTGATGAATTAATCATATACATTTTCTGTAGTCCATATTTTAAACGCAATGTAAGCTGAATGTGAACCCTTATCATTACATTCAAGAATTTCATGCTAACGTTGGGTTGCCCAATCCCATCTCAATGGCGACAATTCAAAACAAAATTTAACCTCAATTTACGATACTAGACATGCCTTCCTGAAGTCTTCATCTATACATGCCTTCCTGAAGTCTTCATCTATTCATGCCTTCCTGACGTTTTCATCTATACATGCCTTCCTGACGTCTTCATCTATACATGCCTTCCTGAAGTCTTCATCTATACATGCCTTCCTGACGTCTTCATCTATACATGCCTTCCTGACGTCTTCATCTGGTTGTCCCTCGAGTGGTCATTTATACCCGCTCTTGCTCTAGCATCCCATTAGCGGGTACTGGCAAGAGTATGCGTGTCTTGGTATTTACTGGAGATGTTAAAATTGGTATTTGTGATACGCAGGACTGACAACTTTAGTGTGTCCACCTTGCGAAGTGTTCTAATAGATTTTGAATCGTTTGGAATCTCCACCATTATAACTGTATTCAAAATCAAAATGTAATCTAAGATATTCGAAATTCTCAAGCCCCATCAACTCATCCACTATTATTAAACAGTCTACACTTATAGGAACAACCTTAACCTATTCATCTCAAAATTCATTGCGTTTTTACCCCATGCACCTGTTTCTGTGCGTCCTAGACCGGAACAGTCTTGTTCACGGATATTTCCTCGGTAGTATCCATATATTGGGCCTTTTTCAGGGAGGTTTCCCCGGTAGTACCATTATAAAGTGGGCCTCGTTCACGGATGTTTTTCCTGTAGTATCCATATATTGGCCATGTTTGTTGAAATAGTAGAATAATTAGTTATGCAGGATTGGACCATTTTATACCTTTTTTATGTCTTCTACCGGATTTTCAATAATTTAAAATGTGTGCTATCACCTTAAACCGTTCTATGACCTAGCTCAATGACTGTTCTACGACCATGCTCTACGACTGTTCTATGACTGTTCTATGACTGTTCTATGACCATGTCTTGCAAGATGAAATGCCGAAATAGTTTTTGTTTCGCTCATAGTCGACCGGTCAGCGTGGTACAGTAAGAACTATTACTTCCCTCCTCACATACCATGTAAATAGCAGCATTGAATGTGTTACTCGGCTCTGTTAATCAACCCCTCCTGATGCCGGCTTTGTATGTTCTAATCTTCTGATCCGCCTTACCACTCGTTCTAAGCTTAATGTGTTCATCAATACCGCCTTCCATCTCGCACTAAGCCTAATGTGCTCATCAATACCGCCCTCCCTCTCGTTCTAATCCTAACTTGTTCATCAATACCGCCTTCCCGCTCATTCTAAGCCTAATGTGTTTATCAATACTGTCTTCCCGCTTGTTCTAAGCCTAGTGTGTCCATCAATACCGCCTTTCCTCCCGTTCTAAGCCTAATGTTTTCATAAAAAATGCCTTCCTTCTCATTCTAAGCCCAATGTGTTCATCAATACCGCCTACCCTCTCGTTCTAAGCCTAATGTGTTCATCAATACCACCTGCCCTCTCGTTCTAATCATAACGTGTTCAACAATACC
>SDVV010014860.1:4573-14686 GCA_016164225.1 Gammarus roeselii
AAAAAACTATGTATAGTTTGAAGCAGGAGCCTATGGATTATATTAACAAACTCATGAATATTTTATCGTATGACCGTAAATTCAAGAAAGTCTCAGATATATTTTCAAGTTATCTCTGAAATTGGCAAATAAGGCAAACAGTGCTCCGTAGTATGCTGAAGCCAGGGAAAACGGACGACGCTTGCTTTAAATCTTTGAATTCATCTGGATCCCGCCCTGGCGTTATATACGGTAGACAGCTGCATAAACCCCATCAACCTATATTAACCTGAAGTAAAGCTGTTTGGTACGAAATCTCTAATTTTCATACTCACATCATGTATTAGAGAAATCACTTCCGCAACATTAGATTATCGATAGTCACAAAGATGCTGCTTTGAGATATCAGAGTCTAATGTTCATTTAAGTGCTCGTCTTCATCTCAATATGAGAGGTTGATTGACTCTTCTCTAAACAGCACCTCTGTATCATATTACAGCTAGGTTATATAACCCTCATTTAATATTATATTGAACCAGTGAGAATTGAGTGTAAAAACGGTGACTCAACCATTTTTTGCCCCGACAAACAGAAAATTTAAACTATCAATATCTGTCGTATCACCAGTACGGTGGTCCCCGCTATTATTTTTAATGAGATACTAATGTGAACC
Organism: Gammarus roeselii; assembly: GCA_016164225.1. Lineage (NCBI taxonomy): Eukaryota > Metazoa > Arthropoda > Malacostraca > Amphipoda > Gammaridae > Gammarus > Gammarus roeselii. Next base: position 5,226 of record SDVV010014860.1, read on the forward strand.
ATCGAAAGTAAAATTCCCTTAGTCCCATTCTAATTCAGCATTGAATCACTTTCTCTAAGAAGATGTTGATCTTGGGGTTTCTCGGACGTCACAACGTATAACAAAATAGGTTTTGACTATTCGGTGTTAATGGATTATTCTTCCGCTCATGAGTAGTTATTAATTCCGCTCATGAGTAGTTATTAATATGCTTAGTAAGTAGTAGTATGCTCCCGTACATGTTACTCAGAATAGTATGCGCCTGTACATGTTACTCATAATAGTATGCGCCTGTACATGTTACTCCTAATAGTAGGCGCCTGTGAATGTTACTCATAATAGTATGCGCCTGTACATGTTCCTCATAATAGTATGCGCCTGTACATGTTCCTCATAATAGTATGCGCCTGTACATGTTCCTCATAATAGTATGCGCTTGTACATGTTACTCATAATAGTATGCACCCGTAAATGTTACTCACAATAGTATGCGCCTGTAAATGTTACTCATAATAGGATGCACCTGTACATGTTACACATAATAGGATGCGCCTGTACATGTTACTCATAATAGGATGCGCCTGTACATGTTACTCATGTACATACATGTTCTTTACTTATTGACTGAGAATCAAGAAGATGAATTGCTAACTTGTAGGATACTTTGAACCTTATCAACCCGTTTGCTAACTTGTTTTTTTTTTCAACCCCATGGAAATCTTGCTTTGAAATAGAAAGAAGCCATGTATGCTATACTCAGAACAAAATTCCAGCACCCTTGTTCGTTATAGTTTTTCACATGATGGTCCTTGCTAACACCATCATATCCTTCATCGTTCATCTGGCAGTTACATCCATCATATTAGTTAGCAATATATTGCGACGAGCCCGTTTAATATATAATGCTAACACAAAGAAGTCACGCTTACATCATCGTCTGTATCAGGAAAGTGAAAATATAATTGATATATTTTTATACCAGTGGTGGACAATGATATTTCAGAACATTTCTCCGTGTTTTAAGCGAATATTTCGTAAAAAATAGGCGTGTTACCTCCAGGCAATAATAATATGGTCTAGTTGAAGTAGAGAGAAGGAGGTAGGGTGGGGGACGTTTTCGTATTCAGGAAGCGGTCGCCCCACGGAGCAGGATAAATGGACGCTGTTCGGTGGCCTGTGGAGCATTATTGGTGTTGCAGCGACGGTGGTTATTGGGTGAGAGACATTGTAGCCGGGATGTGGGGATGGCATAGAAATGTTTCTTACTGTGGCTGGTGTTCGGGTGAACAAAGTTTAGTTTCGATGTTCTCTAAAGGTTCGTTCTTGTCGTTGTTTTTTCAATGGGCCTTCTGACAAGCTGAAGAGGAGGTTTAGTACTTACCATTGAAGAGCTGTCATAAGTGTCTTTCCCGCTTATTCAGCCGATTACCTGTGAGGCGATCAGTGCATAGTCTTGGCCTGCTGGTTTGAGCCATTATTATCTTGTTCCGGGATTATTTGACACCCTACTTGGGGCATTAATGGTCAAGCACGACGTCGCTGAGAAGTCTATGTAGTATGATACATATTTGTGAACGGAAGTTGTTATGAATTCAAACCCCATTCTTACCTTGTATTCAGATGACAACGCATAATAATTCCTAATGATCATCTTTCGTCGTGGGACATGTTTATCAAGTGTAATGCGCACCCTGAACACGTCTCTAATGCACACTTTGAGGGATCAGACCAGGAATGTATTTTGTAAGTTCATTCAAGCTATCATTGGTTTGGGCTGTCAGCGAAGCAATGTTGCAATAGTTATTTTGACCGTTTATAGTGACAATACCGACGCGCTGCTAATGGGTGTCGGAATCTTTTGAAATTGTACTTTTGCATTATTTTGATCCTCAGAGTACGCTCATTATTATCCCAACTCTCATTGAATTGATTTCGATACAAAAAATTTACTGTAAACATATTGTTGACATGTTCTCGCTTTCAATACCGTATAATATATGAGAATGTTTTCGTCTGTCTTCTCGGTGCACCTTTTCAAATCATTTTCATTCAGATACTAGGAATTTTATTTTTTGCAATTAAGTAAAGGAATGCAACAACGGAAAAGACAAATCGTGACTGTGAATACAGACAGAAGAAGTGCATGCATTAGGTATTAATGAAAAATTGTTGGTGTTTATCGCATCAGTATTTCTAACAGTAGTGCAAAAGTTCTCCGGCCTTGTCAACGTTACCTTGTACCAGCGCTCACACACTCTGCCTATGCAAATCTCAAGTAGGTCAATGTCGGGAACAAACCCTCTAATTTTGTCACAATACTTATAACTCACCCCCATAAAGTACATCAAACATTTGGCCCTCAAGCAGCAGCATAAGCCATACGTTAAAGGGAATAAGTCCCATTTGAAATGACGCCCAATAGGTAGTACCAATTAGTTCTATAAAGCCCTGCGTCTATAATGCGTTATCAGACGAGGCACCACTCAACTGCCCTCGTGCCGAGGCAAGGTCGCCCGCCGAGGACCAATACTAATTTCACTTTGGTGCACTTGGTCTAGATTGCTGAGTGTGGGCGTTCACTTTGTAGCGGCATCAATTTAGTCTCGACGATCACCAATTGAGAACGAGTTACAGCGCAGCTCCCGCATCCTACACTTTTCCTTACTGAAGGCATGCAGAGTTGGTGGGATAACTCTAGTAAGCTGTTACCATCATACCGAATGTTTGCGGGATGAACAACCTCGCAATCAAGCATCTTAGCTTCGTTAGCACAAGGTCTTCTAGGTACTATTGAGGCAGTTGCACAGAATCCTATCGTATATTCAATTTGGGGAATGTTGTCTCAAGCAAATTGTTTCTTGACTGCTCTTGTGGTCGATGAACGAGAATTATGTCTCGTGGTGCAAATAATGTTCGTTCAAAACGCTATTGATGACCAATTTGAAATGCCGCGAACGTTGAAAGTAACTAAAATTATGGTATTTTCACTATCGGGTCATGATTCGAAAGGGGGAAATACGATGCTGTTTTCCCAATGCAAGAAAATAAATGTTCCAATGTACACATTCATGGTGACAGCAAAATACATTAACTGAAATGAATGACAGATTCATTTGTGTTCGATTGTAACGTATGTGTTATTGGGTGTTAACTGTTCTCTACTTGGTTCACAAAAGTAACATCTTAAAACGCTGACATCTTCACTCATGTTCTTTTGGGCTAAAGTGTTGGGCAATTAGTGCATGTATTACACTGTCTGCATTCAATATTATTGATACATCCCGGTTCTGAAATAATTGTATTTGTATTATCAAACACAAAACCCCTAAATCCTATTGGATGTTCAGAACCGGCACCGTGTAGCGACAGTTGGCAACTAGCCGCGTGATGCCAATCTTCGGCCTCCTATTGAAGAGATTGTCAGGCAGTGAACATTGTTTTGGTTAGACAGGAATCAAATGATCACAGAAGGTTGATATTATTGAAAAAATCAATATGTGTAGTGTTCCCCAACCAACCAGCAAAATTTCGTCAGAGAAATTTCGAAATTTTATTTTGTCTGGACAGATATTATCTATTTAATCGTTCGACGGAGAACATTTTCCCATAAGGAGTCAGAAATTTTTAAAGTTTGGTAATTACAAGTGAAGCTTTCTTTCTTAGGTCTGCAGATAGCCTTCTTAATTAGTTTGCAGTTCTAAGCATTCTATGGTAATTTTGATCCTATATATCTGTTGGTAATTGTTTTTTCATTCTTGGTTCTTAACACTGCATTGGTGGAGTGTCTAACAAATCAAAATAGAGAAATCTACGCCACCCTTGATCGAGAAGCGACCGCCGAAAATAGTGGTATATATTCTTAAATCCTTGGAAGTTTCGGGTGATGACAGAACAACCAAAAACTGTGAAGCATTCTGACAAATTTGCACGTTTCGTTATTTTGAGGATGTTTATTGTGTCGTTGTACATAGTAGTACCTTTCTTCTTCTCAGTCCCCCCGTTTTACGAATATATAATTGAATGACTTGTGCGCTTTCGATCGAGAGTCGTTTCTTGAGATCACGAATGACAGAAACTGGGGGCACTACGTGAAGAGTAAAATGAAGTCTGCCGATCTTGACTTGCAGAATACATTCACTAAGAATTACTACACACCCTTCTCGGGCATGACGACAAAACTAAGACGCTTTTAGAAGATTAATATTCTAGAGGTAAAGGTAAACACAGTTCAGACACCGTGCCGACATTTTTAACTAGTTAGACGTCCATGCTACCCTAGCTCACTCCCGAGTTTGATATGATGTCTAGTCCTATGTACTGTATATTTAGATGTGTACCCAAAATTTTGAAATTATTAGGAAAGAAACGTATGAATTAAATAATAAATGTATGTAGTTCAATGGATTGTTTCCTGCTTATATAATTTTTCATGAAACCCTAGTCTCTTTACCAGTGATTCATATTCGTAATCGTTGCGTTAACATTTGTTACATCCCTACTTGAAACACTAGAAATTAGACATGGCAACACCCATAGAAGTCGCATTTGAGTTTTCAGCTGGCATATAAAAACACGATATCGATCAAATAAATGGTCCAAAAAGTTGACCCTGTTTCTGCAAGCGCTCTGTCATATCTAAAGAAAGACAGATTTACAAGCATTATAAGCCTAAGACTCATTTTTCTACACAACTCCTGCTTTTCAAACATTCCAAGAACTTAACGACAACTTGAAAACCTCGATTTTTTTCTCTAAAATAAAATGTGGGGTGAATACATTTAGTACGGTATTCGAGCTTTCAATTAATGCGCAGTCATGGTTCCCACTGAGGAGGTCAAAGGCTGGGTGCCCTAAAGCATTGCATTAACAGATAATCCACTGAAGCCAAAGCAAGAAAAATATTACTACACACAGTCATCCGAAGACCCAATGATCTCACAAGCTACGCAGATTGACGCCCGGTATTCGCGAACACCATTAACGCTTGAGTGGTAAAAGCACAACACTTTAAAGTCATGACTGTCAGTCTAACCAACTTCTCGCTTGTATTCAATAACTTACTTGTATTAGTACAGTCAAACGATAGTCTTCAACCCGGCCGCATTTAAAATTACGGGATGTGACAGATGACCAGAGTGTACTGCAAATACACACAATAGGATCGCATAGGGAACTCTACGGTATTCGCTCCGAATATTTAAGTATCTTTTTGCGTTTTTCTTTCATCAAACCGGTATGAAATACATTTACCTAGTAAATGTAGGCCACATGAGTTGATTGTTGAGTACCATAATTCACACCAGGGAAAAAAAATCATGATGTATATATTCATTTTTGTGATGCATAAAAACGAATATAAAGGTGTTTATATAAAGTTGCAATGCTCTAGGTGCTCTGATCAACTCCAGCGTTACATTGACTCTTCCAGCCTCCATTGCACTAATGGGATTACACCGAGCCGTGCGGTTATAATGATTTTAGCAATCCATATGGTGATCGAGCTCTTAAAAACAATAAATCACATATCGTTTAACGTACTATTATGCCTGCATGCTGGCAAAATTTCTTTTAGGTCGTCATGTGTTCCTACCTTTAAATTACTATCCATCTAACATACTCCTGAGATATCAAAACATTTGTGCCTTCCTCTCCAAGTTCTAGTCCATGTGAGGTTCTTATATTACAGTACTTGTCGTTTGGGCTCTTAGATTTTGGATATTTATTCGTTAGTTTCATATTCCGGGCAATGCATATATCATTCATATCATTGTGGATTATTTGGCAATTAATATCTGAATTGAGTTGTGTAAGGAAACAGATCACATCATTATTTCTCTAACGCTGCTGTTTCGTGTTGAAATATAATCACGAACCCCAGGATGCCATTGACGAGGTTTCGAAACAAAACTCATCACACACAGCCACACAAGCCATCCTCCATTTTGCAGGCACCGTTTAAAATGTTCAGTGAGGGAGACTACTGTAATGGATCTTTTGTAAAGTTCCTTACTTTTATGTACTTTTGTGTGAGTAGATTTAGCTTGAAACTGAGGATCGACTTCAGGTACGGGCGGCTGATAAAAAGGAACTGTTATTCCATCTCATGATATTGGACTGGCTGCCATTACACCAGCTGAGGTCATAAAGATTACGATCTAGACGGAATATCATTGAACAAAAAATATGGTTTAAATTAAGTGGTTGAGGCTGAGGACATAATTTCTCGCATAATCAAAACAGTGTCGAACAGAAACAGTGCAACAACAACAAAAAACATCTAGAACTTTCCTTAAGCTTCTACGAAATTTGGAAACAGTATCAATCATCGGTAATTCATTTTTAGCACACGCTACGAGATAACTTCAAACTTATTTATGACTTTTCGAGAAGCATCAAAAAACATTTAACAACAACAATATACAATATATGTATTTATCTTGGTACTTCACCTCTTGAGCAAAGTTGCTTGTCTCAGCTGCTTAATTGAACAGAGCGGTAAAAAAGTAAAATTAGTTACGCGCAGCGGAGGCAGAGTTAATGACTGGATGCCTTCCAATTACTTGGTTCTAATCTGTCGACTAAAATCGTACAAAGTACTTTAATGATGTACCTTGTTATAGTATTGCGCCTAACACTGGGTACATGTTTTATCGTGTACCCAGTGCTGGGGTCAAAGATCTCTAGAAGATCACGGGATTGTATCTCATGGTCTAATATTTTCATTCATCAAAGGTATTTTAAATTCAATCTGAACACTGATGTATGGAAGGATTGTTTATAACAAGGACACCATACAATGAACGTTGGATTTTTTTTCCTCCACACCGGTTCTGCGAGATTTTTTGGTGTGCATGATCTTAGGCGCACTTCCAACAGCTTTAGTTGATATGATCTTATGCAGATAAACATTTAGACGGTATTGATTCAGTGCATCAGTAAGCCGTTGTGTTCCTATTTGGTTGTGTTTCATACGATACGATTCCTTCATTGTTGATAATTATCAGTAAATGATGCAACCAGTGCATCTAACAAACTGTCAAAAATCTTATGTATAATTCCATGTAGCATTTTGGGAGCGATGTAAAGCACTAAAATTGTCTAACCACTAATTGACTTTTCGCGCTGTAAATTGTTCGTGACGAAGGACGATTGCAGGTCAAATTACGTAAGATTGCAGAAACATTTGTATCATTGTTTTCATAAGCATATTACAAAGAAAAGCGGTAACAGTGCGAACATGAAATGGTTACTTTCCAAAGCATATTATTGTTATTTGATATCGAGTAAAGGTAAATCTTATACTACCTGACAAAATGTATTGTATTGTCTCACAGCTGCATCTTTCTTTTCTTAATTCGAGATGAATTAAAAACATATAATCTGCTAAGCTGTTTCATCATTCATATAGTTGTTCGATATGACAAGAATTTTAATAACTGGTGTATAAACATTGACCCGAATGATTGTATTCTCTTATCATCCTTACAAAATGAATAAATTTTGTTCGCCCATCACTTCCCATATTTCCAGCAGAAAACGCAAACTGCTTTATGAGTTACAAGTGGATACTTTTTGCCCATCTATTAGAATAATCAACGATCATCCTAAAACGTGGTATCACCAACACATTTTTTATACTGTCAGAGGTATAAAGCATCAAAAGTAGGAGCACTTTACGAGAGGATTGTAAAAAAAATACCCAAAGAAACTACTTAATATCACGCCAATTTCAAAGTGTCATTATTAGAATAATTATAATCTTCTCTGCAGTTGCCCAAATAAGAGCTGCTGCAGTCTGCTTAACCTTTGCAACGGGTCGAATAGTTTGCACTTAGCTGAAACCTATTGCACCATTCAACACAAACCTGCGTCATTGTCGTTTCCTGGGATAGTCGGTTCATTGTCAAAATGCTTACACGGCTCAAAGATGTTATGACAATTTAATTATTGTATAGGTGAGTCACCTAAAACGCAGCAAGAAGAGGACGATTTATTTACAGCATTACCATTCAGCACAGTCATCTCAACATTGTTTGAACTGCGTAGGTGTTATATAAAGAAACCACAACAACCTGAGCAAATCTGACTCTGTCATACTTCGTCACGGACTCGGCATAAACAAGTTCTTGAGGAGAACGCAGAGACTGCGAAAAAGGGCGAGTGTCCGTAAGCGTGGCATGCGTTGTGGAAGCGACACATCTCAATTGTAAATTGTGCTATCTAATAATTTTCTTCCAGATGACCATGCACTAAAGTAAGAGACAATGAATTATCACTATTATCACCACTGAAACTGCCCTCTTGATGCATTATAAAGACTTTTGACCATACAACAGCTACAATTTCATGGAAACCGAGAAACCAATCCGCATTTGACGTTCCATTTCCTGGGAATTATCGGTTCCCTGTTATAGAGGTAACTTCGCGCATATTTCGGTGAGAATACAACTGATGGTTCGTTGTAGGCAACCCACTTCAAAGCTCAGATGACAACATATTCTAACTGTATAGTGACACTACTTCTTCCGATTTCTGTGAAGATCATCGGCAATGCTTTCTTTGAATCACTACCTGCGTGCCAAAATATTCTTGAAGTGATCTCTTTGAAACGCTGCATAGATGGACGACACTACACACTTCCTCTGACACATCATACTATGACTAATTTCAATTCAGCGATGTGACGTGCCATACCAAGCGCAAAATGTATTACTTTAAGGTTTAAATGCCTTCTTTGAACACTTGAAATTTTAATTGACAGCAGCTTTTATTCGAGGTTTGGCCTTTACAAAAACTAAACGAAGACAAAACCCTTATTGTTGCAGTAGGAGTGAATAATTTCTCTCGTTCCCACTACTGGTTTAACAGCTACGATTTGTGAAGTCTATAACAAATAGATTGCATACACTGCTGACACTATCGTTACTGAATCATTAAGTCGTGCTGATCTGTTTTAGGCTCTCAATGTCAAACAGTTAGCACGGAGCATGGATTTCTTTGACAATTTCGTACCTCTGCCAAATGTTTGCCAAAGCAGATGAGTTCAACTGAGTATGTCTGGTTCCAATCATCCTGCCGATCCAAATCATTGCTCTCAAAGCGAGCATTGATGTTCCAACATTCGGATATCCTGCGCTGTCACCATATACTGTATTGCTCAATAAAGCAGGTCAGGACATTGCTCTATGTCCTGATCTTCTTTGGTGCGATAGTAAATTGTAATCAATTTTGTGTTCGACTACTTTGTACTCTCCGTAATTGGATGTGCTTTGTTACTTTATCACTTAATGCTCATGATGATAGGTATAAGCATATTCTGACAACAACTGGTGTCTGAAACACCAATTGTTCTCAGAAAAAGTAGCTGACCTGGAATTATTATTTTGAGTGCATGCAAACCCGATTGGAAACGGAGACTTGCTAATAGTTTTAACGAACGCAAATGTAACTCCATACTAGGTGAGAGGTAACAGGACATATAT
>SDVV010014861.1:0-14686 GCA_016164225.1 Gammarus roeselii
ATATATATATATATATATATCCCCACCGCTAGTATCCAAACAGTATTGGTCCACCACCAACTTCCTATTTTGAATAATTAATATATTACCTGAGGTGTGGCACGGATATGTCGGATTCAACATCCTCCACTGACTTATCACTAGGCGTCCATTTGTGTCCGACTCTTCGGAATGATACACTGGCGCAACTGATCTCTAATGAGATGCACAATTTTATTAATTACATAGAAATGAGAGTAGCAGGCGAGACACGGCCTCCGATCAAGGCTGTCCACCGGCGCACTATTCGTCAGTAGAGATGAGTGTAGCAGGCGAGACACGGCCTCCGATCAAAGCTGTCCACCAGCCTACTAGTCGTCAGTAGAGATGAGTGGAGCAGGCGAGACACAGCCTCCGATCAAGGCTGTCCACCTGCCTACTAGTCGTCAGTAGAGATGAGTGTAGCAGGCGAGACACTGCCTCCGATCAAAGCTGTCCATCAGCCTACTAGTCGTCAGTAGAGATGAGTGTAGCAGGTGAGACACGGCCTCCGATCAAAGCTGTCCACCAGCCTACTAGTCGTCAGTAGAGATGAGTGTAGCAGGCGAGACACGGCCTCCGATCAAAGCTGTCCACCAGCCTACTAGTCGTCAGTAGAGACGAGTAGCAGGCGAGACACGGCCTCCGATCAAAGCTGTCGACCAGCCTACTAGTCGTCAGTAGAGATGAGTGTAGCAGGTGAGACACGGCCTCCGATCAAGGCTGTCCACCGGCTTACCAGTCGTCAGTAGAGATGAGTGTAGCAGGTACAACACAGCCTCTGATCAAGGCTGTCCAACGGCTCACTATTCGTCAGTAGATATGAGTGTAGAAGGCGAGACACTGCCTCCAATCAAGGCTGCCCACCAGCCTACTAGTCATCAGTATAGATGAGTGTAGCTGGTGAGACACGGCCTCCGATCAAGGCTGCCCACCAGCGTACTAGTCGTCAGTAGAGATGAGTGTAGCAGGTGAGACACGGCCTCCGATTAAGGCTGCCCACCGGCTTACTATTCTCTAGTAGAGATGAGTGTAGCAGGTGAGACACGGCCTCCGATCAAGGCTGCCCACCAGCCTACTAGTCGTCAGTAGAGGTGAGTGTAGCTGGTGAGACACGGCCTCCGATCAAGGTTGCCCACCAGCCTACCAGTCGTTAGTATAGATGAGTGTAGCTGGTGAGACACAGCCTCCGATCAAGGCTGCCCACCAGCCTACTAGTCGTCAGTATAGATGAGTGTAGCTGTCCACCGTAAGCTGTCCACCGGCTTACTAGTCGTCAGTAGAGATGAGTGTAGCAGGTGAGACAAGGCCTTCGATCAAGGCTGTCCACCGGCTTACAATTCGTCGGAAAGATGGGTGTAGCTGGCGAGACACTGCCTCCGATCAAGGCTGTCCACCGGCTTACCATTTCATTCGTCCATCAAGCCAGACGCCTTTTTGATCAAATCTCACCGACGCGTCTTCGCACAAACGGTATGACAACTGCATGCGTCTCAGTTTGACAAAGACCTACCTAGTTGCAACAATGTCAATGTTGAACCAACCTGAAGATGAGGAGCACGTACGGCTATGACCTGGACTCATTCGTATGAGATGAGATGTGGGATAGTCGAAATTTATTATATGAATCCATTGGTGAAACGTCGTAATGTTACATTTCTTGCCGAGAGATGGTGTTAATCGAAATTAATTTAATTACCTCTAGGCAGGTTGCACAGCGTCGTCTCGAACATCAGGTTAAACTCTCTACCTATATAGAATACTAGTATTTCAGTGAATGCGGTGACTGGGTGACCACGCAATGCTGTTTTACTTTTCAGTGTCCCGTGCGGCGTCAGCGTCTTGACGGCATGATCAATGTCTATCTCATCCCGTCAATGCTGATCGGAATCGGTATTGGGGCTTGAATCGGTATTGGGGCTTGAATCGGCATTGGGGCTTGAATCGGCATTGGGGCTTGAATCGGCATTGGGGCTTGAATCGGCATTGGGGCTTGAATCGGCATTGGGGCTTGAATCGGCATTGGGGCTTGAATCGGCATTGGGGCTTGAATCGGCATTGGGGCTTGAATCGGCATTGGGGCTTGATTTAAGGCTTGATCTTGAGCAGTCTTCGAAAAATGCGGTGTTGTAGACGTCGAATGTTGACAACAGGAATCGCACTGTGTCTGGAGTCCATTTGTCTGCAGTTTGACAATCTGTAGCATACTCATGCCGTGGAAGATAATTTAACCGGCTTATTGAGGTAACCATGCCCGAATATTTGAGCGCAATGCATTAGTAACCCTATCTACATGCGGGCGATAGTACCGGAGCTGGCACATAGTTAACTGGGCACTGAGGTGTGGTGATCATGGTTTGTGATGATCAAAGCACAGGAATGTTTGTTTATTACTACTTCGCTGACAACGCACGCGCTGTCAACGTTGTTGATGCAGCAGAGTGGAGTCCTGTTTGCGACGACTGGATTCGCAAGTCTCTAATGGACATACCCTTGCATTTTACAATTTTCTGCCCTACGGGGGGAGGACTTGGTCACAACACGTTGGAGCTTTTGTGGAAAACAAAATAAATTACTAGTTTACATATCTCTGTACAGATGCCGTTGGAGGACTATATGGCACTTGCGCCTGTACTTGTTTATCCACCTCTACTACAATCGCGTTGGGACTCAGTGGGAAATGGAAGCAACTACTACTCATCCTACTACTACTACCTCTACTACATTTATATCGCGACCTTGTGTTATCAGTACACAAAGTTATATAGTTCAGCAACAGACGTTTGACTTGAATTGAACTGCACCGGCTCCTCTACAGGCAGATCCTGAGAGGAGGGGGGGATTGTACACATTAGTTGCATGCTAAGTTAGGTTTTTACCGCAAAAATTGTCCTGTTGAATCTGCATAGGCAAATCTAATCTTTGAATATTATAAATGGATATGAAAGACAAAATTTTCAGCCTCTCCATGGGACTCCTTTTGTGAGCACAGCTCCGAACCTTCTAGAAGAAGCTTGTAATTACACGCAAATCTGTTCCTTCCTCGGTAGTTGCTGTCCAGTCTTTCATTTACACTTGTCGACTGTTTGCCTTCACTAACAATAGATACCATCTCTGGAAAAGTATTCGCGACGGCTGAAGTTGGGGCTATGAGCGGGCTGAGGTTGAGGCTATGAGCGGGCACAGGCGGCTTCGACGTGCAGCTGCGAGTTCCATCGGAGGGGTTCAAATCTTCTCTTGAGTTTATCATTATCGAAGCTGTAATTTCAGTTTGATGGATGTTTCGGAACGTGTGAACGTCTTTCAACGTAAGTGTATCCTGCATTAGCGGTGAAATTTTTCGAATCTTGTCGACAGCACTGTACATATGACGCTCTAGCCAGCATCGCCGTTGGAGGTTCCGGTTATGTTACGCGTTGGGTGAAAGATTTTGAAGTGTTCGCTATTGTGAGGTGCAGAATATCTACACTGATCTATCCAAATTTTGCTGCCAGCCGTTAGCTTGTATCTTTTCCTCCAAGTCATAAATTTAGCGCAACAATTGGCTTAGCGGCTTTCCGATGTAAGAACATGAAGTCACCCGTAAATGTGAGTGGTCAAGAGATGTTACTAGTCAGTTTAATTCCGCTTGCAAATGGCTAAGTTTTCAAGTAAGGGGCAATATTTGACTTTGCGTTAATCGAAGAACTATGATCTATTGGGAGTGGCAGGTGATCCCGGTAGGCTCCACCTTAACGCTCATCAAGCCCTTCACAAGGACTCATCAGGAGAGGTATAGCTTGAGAAACTGCGACCGAAATTTCCGGAAGTGAAGGGCTACTAAGACGGGACATATCATTAACCAACCGAATTACCCCACGCCATTAGCCAAATGACTGTTCCGTGGAATGCTAGGATAAGATTTTGTGGATAGTACTGGTTCATCTCGAAGACTAAGAGTAGCGTCTCCTTGCTGAGAAAGTCCTTGTGTTACCTTAGGTTTTTTTTCCGGAACGAGACTAAGAGCCTGGAACTCGTAGCACCAAACCACTTTAGTGTTCCCAACACTAATGTATGACAAAGCAGTCTTGGTCCATCCTTGGTAGTCAATACTTTTTAAAACTTAGCATAATGTTGGTGAAAATGTTGATGACTAAAACTTCAATTATTCTATTTGGATTGGTCGAGGGGGCCTACTCCTCTCGGCTCTTGTATATAAAATAAGCCATCTTCACGCAAGAATACTTGAAAGCTATTTTGGAATAGTTACGCTATGATTCATCTTCTGTATCGTAGTAATTTGAGGCTGCGAGATCCCTAGACCCTATTCGCTTAAACTGAACCTTGTGTATTACTGAAATTAATCTTGAAATTCTAATAATCTTTGACTTTCGCTAATACATCGGCATTTACAGAAACTGGAATTGATCCTTTTTCCAGGTGCTTCAATTGTAGGTGGTTCGAGGCAGAAGCCTGTAAGCGAGCCTTACTGGATTTCGCCGTATGGTTGCCAGTTTTCTGTACGGTCGTGCCATGTGCTTTTGATGTCGTCTGTATCGTTCCATATTCTGCAGAGTGATAGTTGTAATTTGAGCCATGGCAGGCAGTTTCACTGCATATTCGAATGGCGCAGAAGTGTTCAGCGGGTCACATCTGGATGCACAGACTTCTGTGAATTCAACGTGGACAGGAAATAATTAACCCCTATATTCTCTCCAGCGTGGTTGCGACTGACTTTTTTTTCAGTCTGATCTGGAAAATTCAATATTTGTGCTAAATCCTGGTCCACCGATTCTGTATCTACTTATTCCTATCTGCACTTGGTATGCAAGACTGCAGATATCTCATTTACTGAGCAATCTTTTTATCTCAAACGTTCGAATTCAGAATTCTGATTATTCAACGTAAAGTACGGTTAAATTTGACTAGGTGTAGCGTAGTGGGAAAGAAACTTTGCCCTAGTTTATAATAATCATGTGTTTTCTGGTATCGACCAACGTTCAAACATTGAACTGTTGAAATTTGTAGGTTCGTTTTACAAAGAAAATCTAAGCTTCATTCTTCTGTGCTCAATCGTCGAACATGGTTAACTTCATTTGGTGTTAATCATCTGTTCGAATAATTAGTCCTAATGTAATCCACTCGTTACAATCTTCAATTTGACTTCCGATGCAGTCAACTAAGCAATTTGAATCTACGTCCAACTACAAAATAAGCTACTTACAAAATTTCACTTCATTGTTTTGATTCCAAGATTTCCGAAATAGAGCAATGACTAGTTCAAGAATAGGGTTCAATGCTCTTCCTCAAGAGATGACCGATAGCTTGGAAGACTTATCGAGGAAGGTACTCGACCAGAAAATTGAGAATCTTCGCGTTAAGCCTAGGGCTGCTCTTGCCAAACCTTTTGTTGCGCCAGAAGTTATTGCAAACGGTCATGCAAACGGTCATGCAAACGGTCATGCAAACGAGGACCTGCGCACCGAATACATCTTCAGCGCAAAATCCCCTGATGACAAACTCCATTCTCAAAGTAAGTTTGCTATGAGCGTTAATCTGGTGTGCTTCCAAACTTTCTTAGCTTTGATATGTCTAAGTACTTCTACTACATCATTTGTTTATATTTGAATGAAATTCTTGGCCAACTGATACTTGAGTTTATAGTTGTTCCTTCTGAAAAGCAATTCGAAGACAGTTGTGTTTGGTGTTCTTGAACAAATAACGTAATGCCAGCTGTGAATTGATGTCCTGAGAGCTGATATTACGTCTAATGGCAACCCGTTGCGCGTCTGAAGGGCTTCGGATTAACATGACATAGCCTGTTCTCGCCTAGTGCGGCGGCTGGTGCATTGCTGAACTTAAATGCCTTGGATGCAATCCATTGCCGGTTGACTATATCCTTGAGTGTAGGTCAAGCTCTGCACCATAGATATGCTCGGGTCATTGATTGACTTTATGTCAATACAGAAAGGCCCATTCGATGTAAAGCGTTGCGCTGTCAAGTGTATCTGACTTATTATAAAATATACGCTCAAAACTCGCGGGTTTGAAGCAAATAATCAAGGAGTAACTGCGCGTAATTTCCTAAGGCTAAGTAGAAAAAGGTTTTAACGAGGAAAACCTATAAAATACATTGGATGTAATCTCATCAACGGCAAGGAATTAATAAATTGCTTGCGTAAAAGTGTACCTTGAATTGATTTGACTGATGTCACGCCAACTTGGAAAGGTTCCAATCGGATTTTTGTTGTCTACGAATGCTTGAAGCTATCTGCTAAGAGACGAAATATTTCGAAGTGAATGGTGTTTGAGGGAAGGTGTCAAACGTGCTAAATCTCGAATTATAAATGTTCTTGGTCATTTGACTGAAACAATGTTTTCGTCAAGCGGTTTTTGTTGACGGAGGGTTAAGCTGACTAATTGAAAGTAGCTTGTCCTCTGTTTGTACCTCCAAGACTAACGATAACATGCGCCGCATTTCTCGGCAGCCTGTGTATTATATTTGGCTAAAATCTGGCCTTGCGATAAATTTCTATAAAATAAGTCCAAACTTGAGTTAATCTTAATCTTTAATGATTAGGAGCAACATCCAAACGTGTTTTATGATGCAAACTTTCCAAAACCTACTTGAGTAAGCCTATGACCCGGTCATAAGAGGAGCTAAATCTTGTAGTAATTAGTCCTGTTTGCCAGACTAAAGGCGGGTGTTAAGATGTAACACTGCTTTCATCTGTTAGGTGTCACTAGATGGTTCCACATTTCGAGAAGTCTAATTTATCGGCAGTATTGATAGGGCTAATGTTCAGCATTCTCGTGGAAAGTGACAAGCGGCATTTTAATGAGAGCTTAAAAAATGGGGAACTACCTAACATCGTGAATTGATTCAGCGTTTTTTTTCGATGTAGTCTGAAATTTTACAGTTGGTTTCTAAAATT
Organism: Gammarus roeselii; assembly: GCA_016164225.1. Taxonomy (NCBI): domain Eukaryota; kingdom Metazoa; phylum Arthropoda; class Malacostraca; order Amphipoda; family Gammaridae; genus Gammarus; species Gammarus roeselii. The sequence continues at coordinate 6,933 of SDVV010014861.1, forward strand.
GCAGCCAAATTGAAATGCTGCTTTCTCTTACTACATTCTGCAAACGGAATCTTAGTGTATTTTTTGTCAGCTCGGCTGATGGGTTCGTGCAGACCATTCAATATGGATCAAGTATTTTATAGAACTAACTTGAAGAATGCACAGCTGTGAGAAGGAAAATTTGTCGAATCATGTTAGTGTTTAGCATTGATGTCGAAGTTACCTCTACTTGAAATTGTTTATTCAATTTCAGAACGGGTGCTCCCGCAAGAACGTCCTGTTCTCCGCTGGTTTGGCAAAGTGGAAACCTGCGCCTACTCGAAGGATTTGTGTCGTCCCTTCGTCGAAGCCGTCGAGAAGGAGCCCTGCTACTATTTCCAGCTGTAAGGGAAACTAAGTGGCAGTAACTCTAATTAAATAAATTTTCGGAGGTTGAAACGACTGTCATAGTCAGACTAAACTTGCGTTACTAATGGTACGCTTCAAGGTAACCAATGAAATGAAAGGCTGTAATTGGCGGTCAACGGATCATTGGTCTAGCTTAAAGAACAATGTTCTGACGTGTAGACAATTTCACCAGTTCAAAATATAACCTCTTTTACCTTTACTTGAGCAGAGAGGAAGGGAAATACTTTTCTCGCAAGAATAATTCTTTGGCGGAGATAGATGCTAAGCGATTCCTCACAACACTTCTTGGTGGCGGGGACGTGCGCTGCAAGAACGCTGAGGATGCAAGGACAGAGGCCATGCTCCAGGTCGAAGAGGACGAGGAGATGCAGTTCATTGTGGAGATCGGACCAAAGTGAGTAGCTGTGAGATGTATCATTTTAAATTTGCTGAATAAATGATATAATAATGTATCTCTCGATATAGTTTGAATATTTAATTTGAATATGATCCTTGAATTTATGAAATCGCCATTGAACAGCCCGATTATTTGTATTAGGCATCTTGTGATATCAATTGAACGTTTCATAATTTTCTTACTTATTGGCTACACACTGTAGTCGTTGCACAAAACACTAAGGAAATCCTCCTGCGGTAGAGGAGCCACGGCCGGAGCAGTTATTCTGGTTACTCACAGACATATGCATATTGGGGATGCTACGACAGATGCAGGCCCAAATGCTACACCCTTACCCCCGAGGAAGTAGCTTCCTCCTCACGGACGTTCCAACCAATCTCCACGCACCAACTTGATGTGATAGTCTGCCTGGGGCAAAGGCTGGGCACTGCGTCATGACGTGCTCAACGGGATCCAACATTGTGTTTAAATTCTGTTTGTGGGAAGAGCCATGGTTTCCTCGTGTAGATTTGGAATGGGTACGGTCTGTACAACTATTCACGATGCGTAAGGCGGTGTTCCGTATTTGTTCTAGGGAGTCAATATGTGAGAGCAAGGTCAGAGAAACGGGCAGCGTTGCGTAGAAAATGAGTGATGGAATGTAAGCAAGACTGTGGTAATTGATTCCTGGAAGCATTTGTCGAGTGTTGTGGTAAGTGCCCAGAGAACGTTCCACCTGCGCTTGGCTTGACTACCGATAATAGTTGTGAGGTTAGAACGTGAAGCTAGTCACTAGCTACTCCAAATTCTGCAGAGCTACACGCACTCGAACTGGCCATCTCTATTACAAAAAGCGACCGCCAGCCTAAAACTTATATTTTCAGATAGTTAGGTGTCCTCACCCAGCTGAAAACTCTGCACCTTGATCACCCTGCCCTTAGAAAAATGCAACACGACCTATTCACAATGTCAAAGGCGAGCCAGGCGGTCGAGTTCTGCTGGATCCCTGGACACGCAGGAGTAAGAGGAAACGAACGCGCAGATTCCCTCGCTAAACGGATGTCTACTCAGCAGGAACAATTCATCTCTATACATTACCGAGACTGGTTCCCAGTCATCAACTCACTCATGACAACACTATGGAACGACACTTGGCAACAAAGTGGACAAAAGATGCTTGCAGTCAAACCATCCGTGGGAGAGTGGGACACCAGGTTTTCTAATAGAAGAGACCAAGTGTTCATCAACCGTCTATGCACGGGACACACGTGGATAACTCACAACCACCTAATGGACGTAGACATGGGACCGAACGCACCACCATGCCCCTGTTGCCACCATATGGCAGTAAGCGTGAAGCACTTGCTAGTAGATTGCGATGCACTCGCAGCATCCCGACGAGCCTTCTTGAGCCCCCGTGCAACCTACAACGCATGCTCACAGAAACGGAACACCGGAAAAAACTGATCGCTTTTGGAAAATACACAGGCCTCTACGAGGTAGTGAAAAGGTAGCAAGGTTTGAATCATCTCCGATCCCGAACTCTCTGGCACGAATTGAAAATTTTTACTTTGACTTCGTGCACAAAGCTGCGCAGAATCACCGGACCGTCGTGATAGAGAAGAAGCCCTCGGTGACTACACGTTGGAGCTCCGGCGGACAACGGAGAGAACTGCTACCACTCCTCCACACAAGACCAACTGCGACTGCAAGCAACCTGCTCTTCATATTTTTTTTAGATTAAACTCTCTAGATATCCATTTAGTAAGATTTGTATGTACTAGGCCTACTCTGTACCCGCGCTAGAATTACTATTTAAAACCTGTGTAAATTAATTTGTTATAGGCTTACTATAACTAGGCCTAATCTGTACCTGCGCTTGAGTTACTCCTTTAAAATTGTTGAATTTATTTTAAAGTTGAACTTTCTTTGTAGCCGTATCAAATTTGCTCAGTGCCTGAGTCAAATTTATTGTGTTACTTTGTTACTTGGATACTTTTTTAAACCAACTCCAACTACGTTTAAACCTGCTGTGACTGCGTTTAAACTGCTCTTGAACTCTTAATTTACGCGTCACCTAATTCACAACTCTTCGACCGCCCTACGGGGGAGTCTGCATTAATTTCGCGTTGGGACTCCGGTGGAACCTGAAAGCATAAAATAAATAAATAGCTACTCCAAAAGGCATGGTAGTAGGACTTGTGTGTGTGTGTGTGTGTGTGTGTGTGTGTGTGGCCGATTGTGACAATGGTAGACGCGACGGTCCCTCATCTGCTGCAATATTGTGAGATGATTCGCTTGCGGACACCTGCATTCTGATGTCGTGCAGCCAGACATCGAGAGTTCAGGTCTTTCTAGATGTGTAGCGCTGCTGCAGTTTCATGTTTGTGTCGTGGGATTATTGTGCAGTCATCCTCGAATAGGCTGGGATTAAAGGGATTGTGTTACGGGTAGATCACGCAGAAATGCGTAGAAGAGGAAAGTAAAAGTACGAAGCTCTGGGACACATTGGGGAAGTAATTAAGAGATGACGCGTAATTGTTGACTTCAAGTCGACCAGAGAGGAAATTGGTGATCCACTTCTTGTTAGAATGGAAATGTGATGAGAATTTCGTAACTGCATGAGTCTTTATATATGCTGTCGGAGGTCATGCTGATGTCTATAGAGCTAATGTCTATAGATGCGTTGGGCTGGCTTCACGCCTTCGTGATGGTCTCCGAGGTGGACGCGGAGTGCTGATCTGAAACGGTTGTGTAGGGGAAAATAGGATTTGAGCATACACATGTTTAGAACTATTTTCTTCAATTTAAGGATTTGGATCAAGGTGAAAAGATCAGATTGAGGCTGGATCTGTGTGTTCAGGGTGCGTATGATTTTTCGGATGTATGCCTAGATGTAGGGTTAGCGTTTGGTATGGAGAATTTGAAGATGTCCGTTAGCCCTGACAGCGCGTCGAACTATACAGGTGTTGAAGATGGATGTGTGATACACCATCAGAGCCCGTTGCTGTTGGATATTTAGTCTGACTGAGTAGTGAGAGGAGCAATGTTCGGGGTAATCTGCTATCTGTTCAACTGCTTGGAAAGCTTCCTATTGTCTGGATGGTGTGGTGCGTGGAAAGTCTCCGTGTACTGCTTGCTAAAAAATCCGCTTGTTGATGGTCTGATGGTATTGCGTGAGATTGACTGTGGGAATTCACCGCGTGCAGTTACAGAGAGTAGCGAGTTTCTCATGGATTGGAGCACTTTCATCAAATGTTATTGATTCCTGCCTTTGCAATCATTTTGTAGTGGATTGGGGATCCTGATGGGTGGGGTCTGTGGACATTTTTGGTTCACTACCTAATGACAGTTGGGAGCAAGATTGGGAGAACGGAGACGTCAGTGTTTGAATTTTAAGGAATTGGTGGTTGTCTGGATTGTTTCATGGGAACAAAGCCTGTAGTTGGTGTACCGGGACATATCTGTAGTTGTTTTTGTTGGGTGAGCGTTTCGTGTGCGTCGAAGTCGCCTGGAGCGAAATTGTAGTAGTTACTGTAGATGTCGTCTTGAAGAGAATTCTGGGATTGTCACGTTCTGGGTGGACGGATGCTCTCGTTTAATGGGTTGGACAGTTTCTTGTTGATCTGATCAAAAAGTTTTGTTGGTAGGGAAGCCGAATTTACGAGTGGGGAGATCGAACAGCTGAGATGCCCGATGGCAATGAGAACCAGGGCGCTGTACACATCTTGACGAGTGAAGTAATATGAATTATCTTTTCATGAATTAAAATAACATTCTTTCGATCTCTGGAGTGAAACAAATGTCAAAGCCTTAACGTACACTGATATTTGACCTTAATGTTGTATGCAAGTCTGTGTCTATTTGAGTCTTTTCTTTGTTTACCTCTCGGCTGGTGGTGCGGAATGACAGTTAGAAGAGATATTTGCAACTATTCATTAATAATGAACCAAGAGATAATAAAAATAACTTCGAACTCTTCCACAGACTTCGTCACCGTACCCCGTGGTGTGCACACGTGACGAGCGTTTGCCAATCAGGCGACGTCGCGCTGACGCGAATTGAGAAGACCTACCGGTACAAAGTGACCATCTGTCGAGGGCAAGGGGACGCAAAATCCCTGTGGCACGAGGCGAGTAGAAACTTGAGACGGGACTGGTGTATAAACATGAATAGCTTGGATATTAAGGCATATTATGTTCGTTTAATTTAAGACCATTTGAGACAGCAACATAATTTCAAGAGGACTGAACCATTAACTGAACTACCAAATTTTTCACAATCTTGCAACTCTGCATACAGGCCTAAATTGAGTGCCATGTCCTGCTCTGAATAACCAATATACTTGAAACCGGAAGTATGCTTTTTGTATTGAACGTTAACTTGCCTTCTGTTCATGAAAGCATTCATTTTTGATATGAAGATTTATTATAAAGATTATCTACCATGTATGTGTGCTCTACTTCAGATTGTAAACAAGCTGTACGACCCCATCCTTGAGCAAGTTTACGACAAGCCCATCACTTCTTTCTTCGACGAGGTTCTTCCGCCGGTGAAGACGTGGGAAGAGATCCCAATTATGGTCCTAGGGAAAGAAGGCCTCCATGATGCCAATAAGAAGCATTGTAAGGACTAGTCACAAACGTCGAGAATACGAAGAATGGCTTATTCTCTGCCACTGAATCTGGTTTTTGCATCCCTCTTTGCGTATATAGTAAAGTACCTACGGTGACTCTTGGAACAAGACATCCTCTTTGAACTAGGAGTTTTCCACATACCAGGCTTCCCAGTTCGAATCTCAATCTTAACGTAGGTTTTGGAGTAAGTGTTGAATTATGGGGTCAAGATGTTGAACGACGTTGTTCCCTGCATGGGATAATGATAATTTCAAGGGATTCTGCTTTTCCTTATCTCAAGTCTGTCCTGTGGGAAAGTAGATGGTTTCCTGTCAAACTGTTGCTTCATCGCTGGTGAGGCCACCACTAACATTCACTGTTGAAAGTAGTCAACAAAGATAGACGCTAGGTACTGATCGCATCCATTTTTACTTTTCAGCCCTTGGTTTCGACGATCAAGACATGAAGACGTACTACGAGCTGTTCTCGAAATTAGGGCGCAACCCCACTCTGGTGGAGCTCTACGATCTTGCCCAGTCGAACTCTGAGCACTCACGTCACTGGTTCTTCACTGGTCAATATCTTCTTTATGGCAAACCTCTACCGCACTCTCTCATGCAGATGGTCAAAGACACCAATAAAGAAGGGGGTAACACGAACATGAATAATGTAATCAAGTTCAGGGATAATTCTAGGTGAGTGAAATTCTAGGTTTCCGTAGATTTGAGACTAGTAATAAGAAGAGGCAGATGTTAAACATGTGACAGATACGCTATAAATATAATGCTTCAAAGGCAAAACCACGGTTGGCTCATAACTTTGAATTGTTTCGTGCATATCTCTTGTTGAATTTAATGGTTGCCTGCTAAAGTCTCGAAATATGAAATTCTAAGTAAAATTTGTTTCCGAATAGACACGGCAGACTCCTATTCTATTAGAGTATCTGATCGTTCCTGTTTCTGCAGACTTTGGTAGATTTTCTGTAGTTTCCTCATCTGCATCGCATTGCTACTTACTAGTTGAACACAATTGTTGGATCAAAAGTTATAAGACTTGGGTGTGGGCTGACTAAGTGAAGAAACATTATTTTAGCTCTGAATTACACCACTCTGAGGAAACTGTTCTCAAAACCGGCGACGAACGTCTGGCTTAATAGATGGTTCGTGGAAGGGGTAGGGTAACAATCGTGTAGTAAAGTGACCGTGGAGAAAGTTGATGACTGAATTACTGTATCTTATTTTCACTTCAACAGCGCCATCGAGGGTTTTCCCGTCTATTGCATCACTAACTTCGAAGTCGCCAGGGTAACGTGGATGTGTCTGAAACATCGCAAGGTTCATCTTCTCCTCACGGCTGAAACTCATAATTTCCCCACTGGTGTGGCTCCTTTCAGGTCGGCGACATTCTGAAAAACATTGAATCAGAAGACCGGATGTCAATAAATATATATAACAAATATTTTCTAAAGAATATATATAGAATATATATTTATTCCACTTCTACCCTGGACTACATCAAATTTAATTCAAATTTATTTAGGCGAATTTCATGTTTTTTCCCTCAGTGGCGCAGCTACGGGCACAGGCGGTCGTATCCGTGACGTCATGGCAACGGGTCGAGGAGCCAACGTGCTTGCTGCTACAGCTGGATACTGCGTCGGGCAGCTGCATATTGACGGTACAATTAAGGGATGTGTAATTATTGATACGCTACTGCTATACGTTCACGATGCAGTCCATTGTAAAGGCATCAAACGCGTGTCTTGCATAGCACTGGGGTTCTGGTAATTTGTCTTGGGAGTAAACGAACGGTTTGTTGAACGACCAGTTGAAATTCAATAGGAAGTCTCCAGTTGCCGTTTTATTTTTTAATACATTGAATACTTGAACAATTTGTTGTGGTGCTTTTTATTCCAGGATACAAGCTTCCGTGGGAGCAGGATAAAATCTATGAGGGCCACTTCGAGCAGCCTCTGAAGATTATCATAGAAGCTTCCAACGGGGCCTCTGACTACGGCAACAAGTTCGGGGAACCGGTTATAGGAGGCTTCTTCAGGGCCTTCGGCGAGTATTTTTACCTTGGTTCTGACTTTGGTTAGGAAGATCTGTGGTATGGTTGAAGCTCTGCTGAGCGCTCGCTAGTAGACTGAAAATGATTCGTCAAACTGGCCCAAAGTCTGCCGAGGAGTTCTGGTTTGAATTGGGAGCGTTTGGCGTGTCCCAACATTTCATGTATAACAGTGGATTGAAATTCTTGATTGTACGGATATCAACTTCATTGCTTTATCAAAGCCTGGCGTCTAGACGGCATAATATAGCTTAGGAGTTAGATTAATCTACCATAAGAAATGAGGTTAATCACCTAGTACATCTGAG
>SDVV010014862.1:0-14685 GCA_016164225.1 Gammarus roeselii
TGCCCTACCTTCCTCCACACCAGACTTTCTTCCACTTACAGCACCAAACTCACATTCGCCCTTACCTTTCAACTTTGTCTCACTCAGCGCCAACACATCTAACTTCCTCCTCAAAAACATCTCACCAATCTCCCTCCTCTTTACATCACTCGTACTACAGCCACGCACATTCAGCGACCCTAACAATAGGGTTTGGAGAGGCGTGTGCCTCTCCTCCCCCCGCTCGTCTTGCCGTCTTCGAGGAAAGGTTTTTACAGAGAACGGGATTCCTAGCCCCTTCGCTCCGCCCCGTTATGTCGTTTCCGACACGCTGGGGATTGCGGTAGCCGATTATACTCCCGGCTACGGGGCGCCCCTTTAGTCGCCTTCTACGACACGCGGTGGATACGGTAGCACGATTCTAAGGCCCCGGCTACAAGGCTATATATATATATATATATATATACACACATACACATACATATATACATACACACATACATACACATACATATACACACATATATACATATATATATACACATATACATATATATACACATATACATATATATACATATACATACATACATACATATAAACATATACATATGCATAAATATATACACATACATACATATATATATATACATACACATACATACACATACATATACATATACACACACATATATATACATATACATATATACATACATACACATATATGTATATGTATTAATACAAATAAAGTTGCGTGTAACGGTCGTGTACAATATTTTGACTAGAATAATGGACACAATATGACTGACCTTGTTACGATGCATGTTCCAGTTAATGGCACTGCTATAAGACATGGTCCGGCACATGGTAATGCTAAAAGGCATGGTCCAGCACAAGGTAATGTTACAAGGCATGGTCCGGTTTACACGTAAGAATATCAACAAAGCAATCAACACCCCAACAATTATCACATTATGCTGCAAGGAAACCTATCACATGCTACACGAATAAGTGAAGCAGGCGTTTGCAGACACCAAAAGCCAATCTGCAATAGTGCCCTTAGTCTCAATAAACAGCCCTGTTCCGCAGTAGCTAGCTACACAAAAAGAGATACAAGCAAACTCTAATCCTAAATTAAGCTCTTCAATTACAAGGAAAAACAATGCTACATCAATTATTACAGTAGAATGGATTGACGAGCATGGAGTTCTGAATTAAATACACACGCCATTCGTTGGGCAATAAGATTAATTTCGTACAAATCCTAGCTGTTAAACTAGTAACGCCATAATTAGGAAATTGTTGCTCTAATGGAATGTTGAGACCAGCATAGAAGCATAGATATTAGCTCTGTCAGTCATTGTGGTGTGCAAAGAGCTAGTGCTCGTCAGTGGCAAAGCCAGTGATCGTCAGCGTCAGTGGTAAAACCAGTGCTCATCAGTGGCAAAGCTAGTGATCGTCAGCGACTAAGCTAGTGATCGTCAGTGACCAAGCTAGTGATCGTCAGTGACCAAGCTAGTGATCGTTAGTGGCAAAGCCAGTGATCGTCAGCGTCAGTGGTAAAGCCAGTTATCGTCAGCGTCAGTGGTAAAGCCAGTGCTCACCAGTGGCAAAGCTAGTGATCGTCAATAGAGTACAGTAATAGAGTACAGTAAACTGCAGTAAGATACAGTAGAGCGTAGCAAAGAGGAAATGGTGCGCAGTTGTCTGCAGTATAGTGTAGTGAACAGCTATTAATGCATTTAGAGTGTTGATGAGTATAGTTGAGTGCAGCAACGTCAGGCAATGTGTGGTAGAGCGTAGTGAACTGCAATAGATGCCAGTAGAGTTTTGCAGCAGTTCATCCAATGAATTTTTATATTTTCGTTAGCACTAAACATAGAAAACAGCAACCTCACACTTAGGGGTAACTTGAACACCCACCGCTAAGTTACACACTATTTAGCCAATGAGTTGTGTTCGGGATTTGTTTTGATATAAATCTTTTCAGTAACTGTGATGGTTATAGTCGTCCAGTTGTATATTATTGGTTAGTCAATACATGAGACAAAGGAATTACATTCTACGAGTGTTGGGCGTAATTCTTGTTATGTCGGAGATATTTTAGCCTTCGCGGGTAACTTTATTTGATATTCCCTATCTTCCTTTTAGTAAACACTGGCATCGATCAGGTTGCCCAGCAAAACCCAAGAAAATGAGTACTGATGAAATTGCAGGAAGATCTCAAACTATAGGACTCATGGACACTAAAATATTTCCCACCATTTTCCTACTTGAAAATGTATTCAATAGTATTATCAAGTAAGTACCATGCGCTGCTGCGGAACAAAAATAGGCGCATGGCATGAAGGGAAACATTAGTTGTAATCACGCTTCTATAGATGGCGCTTAGTTGACAAAACACAAAAAATCTCGTCAAAGCAGGTAGGAATGGAAATTTGGATGCTCATATTTCAGCATAAATACGTGCTGATAAAATTTCCCTTTAAATTTGGTATTCGCGTGTTTGAAATAGATGTCATTTGACTGTCATATATCGTTTTATGTACGAATGTGAAATTTTAAAACACGGATGGCATAGAAGCAATTCGGATTGTAAAAAAAATGCCATACATAACCTAATCTAACCTAACCTCACTAAGTTCAACTAACCTAAAATCTTACCAAAGTAAGGCGTTAGGGACAATTTAGCTTCAGATTCGACTCACGAGAAGTCGAATTCTACTCCCTTTTTGTTATTTGTAGCATGTAGAAAATACGGGTCACGGAGGGCCACGTCGTGAACTATTTGATCAAAAAATCGTTCTAAAAGAAACAAAATACAAAATCAAAGTTTCTCATTTGTCTTTTAAGCATGAAATACTGATTAAAATAATACTGCTGCGTTGTGAGCATCAAAAAACTCATATATAATCAAAATAACGACAGCATGAATGTTAGTAGCCCCAGCAATCCATATTCTTGTCAATAACTTCTCCAGGAAAGGAAGAAACGAATTGAAAATTTGTCATAACATTTCGATCTCGATGTAAATTATACAGTTAAAATTTGAGAGCGATACGCTCAGTGGTTCACTCAAACGGCCAAAACGGTATTTATGTGAAATTGCGATAATAAAGACTGCCCTATTTATAGAGTATAGTTTAAGTAGGTCTTTTGGTATATGGTTATTATTATTGTGATGGAATCCTGATAATAGGAGATAACAATAACGGATAATAAGAATGATTAATGGATTTCACAATATCACTTTTGATATCAAGATATATATATCAAATGGATTCTAGTGAGCTCCGAACTGGGCCTCTACGCACCATGGGTATCTGTACCCCCTAGTTCGGGCATCCTTATCTCGAGCATATTGTTACCAACGAAATTAAAGCATTTATCTTCCCCATTTTAATGCAAAACACATAGTATGTCATGTAGTTTATCATAAATTATCTTTAGTCAATCATTTTCTCATAAATAAATGACTTGGAAGATAATTTTCGTCTGCGGGGTGTAGAGAGCTTGCCTTCGATGGTTATAATAATAAAAGCTTCTATAACAAGCAACACGGGCATGGTATTACAATTGTATGTTCTCTATTAACTTATCTATTCTGAATGCGAATTGTACAAAATGATGCTGGTTGGCCAATTTTGTAGACAGTACTTAAGTGGAATTGCCTGAATTATTTCTTCTTTCTTGTTAGAATCGCACGGATTGTTTTAGGGCAGAAAAAAAATGATTTTTTTTTTGTAAGCCGCTGCGTCATTACTTCGTTGAATAATGTAACGTGGTTGAATCGATACTATCAACACTTCTGATCTGATTGGTGTTGTATTCAAAAGAAAAATGCGATACGTTTATTGCACATCGTTTGGTCATCGCAAAGGCAGAATGCATTAATCTGTAGGTATGCAATAATTTTGATCCTTTTTCCGATCAAGTTCTCGATTAACACTAGCCCTCGCCTCATTCTAAATTAACATGTAAAATGGGACCGTTAAACACAATGCAGATCACTTGGCCACTGATTGAATCTAACAGCTGATGCGGGGGCCGAACAAAGAACGATAATTATCTAAATAAATTTATTAGATCGGGACAAGTGATTCGGAAAATATCAAATTATTCACACCACATATGAACCTAAAAATAGATGATATCAATAATTGGATTTATGAAGAAAGACTTGCTGCAAAACATTGATGAATTTTCAAACGCATAAGCCTTTAGACGGTGATTTTTTTTTTGTGCATTACCTCGGAACAAATAATGTAACTGCGATAATACAACCTCGCATGAAGATTCAAAGTGTTTAAGAAAATAGTTGATGTAGGGTAAAGTGTAAAGCGGACTTGAAATCCAATCTTGTCGAACGAAGTATAATTGCAAGGTGGTATGGGGAACCATGTGAGTGTCAATGAATTCAACACAAGGTGGTCAGAATGGTAGCAATCTAATTTGCATTGTGGTTGCTTTAAGCCCATCAAGTAATATATTTATAGTTCCTCGTTCCAGTCCTTCCCGGCATCTTCTCTGCCTTTCTGTCTTCATCACGCTACTTGCCAGTTCATCCGCCTTCTGCTTAGCGTACACACCTCTTACCCAGTAGCCCACAAGCCTCATGCCTAACACACAAGCCTTTTGCCGGCCCTTTTCCGCCTTTTGCCGAGGATACACGCCTCCTGCCAGTCCACCGGTCTCCTGCCCAACAGACACGCCTCATGCCAGACCAACCGCTTTCTGCCAAGCGCACACGCCTCCTACCAACCCTCAGGCCTCCTGCCAGCCCACTTCCCTCCAGTCATTCTACCTGCCTCATGCCCAGTCTACCTGCTTCTCGCCCTCTGTTCAGCAGACACGCCTCCTGACAGCCCAACCTGTTTCTGCTTAGAACACACACCTCCAGCCCAGCACACGAGCCTCCTGCCAGCCTCCTGTCTAGCCCAGCCCGCACGCCATCTCATCAGCAATGGGGCTCCTGCTCATCCCGCGCACCTCAAGACCAGCCCACACTCCTCCTGTCTATACCAAGGGCTTTTTGTCCAGCCCACACGACTCCTGCCAAACGCAACCCCCCATCTGTCTGTCCCACACGTCTCTTGCCTAACCCACACCCTCCTTTAATGCCCTGCACGTCTGCTTCCCAGCGAACACTTCTCCAACCCATTCCACACGGCTGCTATCCGTCTCACACGCCTCCTGTCCATCCCACACTCCCTCTGCCCGCCCCATGCGCCACCTGCCCAGACTTCACACCATCTCCTCAGCCTACGGACCTCCTGCCCATCCCACATCTCTCGAGACCAGCCCAAAGGCCTCATGTCCGTCCCAAACGCTTTCTGCCCAGCCCACACGCCTCCTGTACACCGCCACACACCACCTGTTCGTCCCACACGCTTCCTACTCGGCCCACACGCCTCCTATACAACACCACACACCAACTGTTCGTCCCGCACACTTCCTACCCAGCCCACACGGCTCCTGCAAAACGCCACACACCACCCGTTCGTCCCGCACGCTTCCTACCCAGCCCACACGCTTCGTACCCAGAGTCAGACATGGTTTTGACGCATAACCTTTACATTTAACAATTCTCTCATTGCCAAAGAAAAAAAAAGATCGATTAGATTTTGTTTCAGAAACTTTGTTTCCATTATCTCTTTTCTCTTGATCATGTGAACCGTTTTATTCGCTGTTCAGTTGAAACGACAGCTTCTTCTTCTTGTCAGCGTCTAAATGCGTTTCCTTCATTGCTAAGAGCTTTCTGTTTGCTCGCTCATTTCTTTTATGAGCGTTTTTCTATATGAATAATACTTGCTTCTTTTTAGTACTTACATTCATTTCGGCCCATGTAGACAATGATTAGTGTATATATACCCATTTATTTATGCACTGCAGATTTTCAAATGCCGGAAAGTCCTGTTCAAGGAGAAAATTATATTTTCCGTTTTCGTTATCAATAAGCCAGCATCTAGACATATTTCAATCCCATTATGGTCTATGAGCAATGTTTTATATAAAGCTGTGTCTGCAAAATACTCTCATAAATTCACAAACACTTGATCAATTTTTTTTTGTTTGTTTTGTCAATAATTTGTGTATGAAAGTATTCATCTGCTAATTCTAATAGTTGTTTAGCTTGATTTGTACAAGCTTTGGTATAACCTTTGCCATTTATATAGCTACTAGGTGCTGTTTGATCATTGTTAAGGCTTCTGATAAATGAGAAATTTGGGCCAGCACAGAGAAATATTGTAAATACAGCATGGTAATATTTGACATATACGTATGTAGAATATCAAATGCAAATGTAAAATTAACACACTCTCAGTGAGGTGACTTATCAACTATAATTATCATGGCCTTCATGATTTCAATTTTAACAATGAGACATTCACAGCAATCATTGGAAAATTTCATCTCTTCTGAGCTCCCAAGACAAGCATTCACATAGATTGAATTATCGCCATTCAAGTGTATCAGTCAGCCAAATGATGAGTGAATCACCATCGGATAGGATTTCACTGTCCAACTTTATTTGGCCTGCATACTGGCTGGTGTCGTGAAGGCCGCGTAATCTTAAATGGTGACATATTTACAACTGATTTTGAATTTGTTTTATTGAATATAGAGAGTGTTTCCTCTATCACCTCTGGGTTGGCGGCTCTCTCATCGGGGTGACTAGAGGAGGAGGGAGTGGCAGGGTGTGGTAACATTGATAAGGGAGTGGCGAGGGTTGGATATGTTGAGGATATAGTGGCGGGGGCTGTTAATATAGAGGAAGGGATGGCGCGGCTGTTAATCTTGAGAAGGGATTGGCGGGGGCTGTAAATGTTGAGGGTAGTGGCGAGAGCTGGTAATTTTATGGAGAGAGTTACGGTAGCTGGTAAGGTTGAGGTAACAGCCAGGATAGAGTGACGAAGGCTGCTTATGAAGAGGAATGAGTGGCGAGTACTACCAGTAATGAGAAGAGAGTGGCGTTGAAGAGAGGGTGGCGAAGGTGGTTAAAATTGAGGAGGGAGTCGCATGGGTTGGTAACAATAGGAAGGGAGTGGCGAGGGCGATTTATGATTAGAATAGAGTAGCGGGGGCTGGTAATATTGAGGAGGGAGTGGTGGAGGCTGCTAATATTGAGGCGGGAGTGGTGGAGGCTGCTAATATTGAGGAGGGAGTGGTGGAGGCTGCAAATATTGAGGAGGGAGTGGTGGAGGTTGGTAGCATAGCTGAAGGAGTTCTGTGGGGTGAGGTCACGAGTGCTGCGCTGTGTCTTTTAATTATTTGTATTGCAAGCATGTTAGTCACTGCTTGGCAAGGGATGAAGCAGAAGCGGCGTCCGTTCGTTAACGGCTGCAGGCAAGCGACCGTTCCCCGATGGCAGCAGTCCGCTGGACCACATGTTGGCCCCACAGAGTATAGAATGGTGCAGCACAGGCTAAAATACTCGCTGCAAGTCAGATGGTATGTTAGACAAGGGAACAACAATTACTGAACTCATCTAAAATGCATTCTTGAAATAAATCTTTATATGTGAATTATTTCAAATTAACATTAGAATCGGTCAGAAATATAGTTGAACCATTAGCTTTAGGGTTATTCGATACATATATATCAACGAATGCCAACTAAGAGGACGGTGGTCAATATCACATAAAATTAAGTATTAGGGATTCAAGCAGAACCTTGAAGACACAGGAGGGAACTGGCTGGGAAGGGGAACCTTCGAAAGCTTACTTACTTTTTAAATATCATGAATTGATTGTATCTCAGAATATTGATCATCTTTCCCAAACTACATACGAGCAAGTTTGACGAAATCTGCTCGTATGAGTTCACAAAAAAAGTATTGATGGAATTATGATTTCAACTTTTTCTGCTCCCACAAATCGCGTCTGAGGGCATCAATGAAATACTTGTCAAAACTACGAGTATTTTGCTTTATTTCCACTTATATCAAAACCAACCAGGATAGACAAAGCCATAGATGAGGCCACCCTAAAAGATGATATCTTCATCACAAACCCTCATAACTATAACTCGGGCATATTAATCCTTGATATCTCAGACAACCTGCCTATCATTGTAATACGGAATAACATTTTAATGAAGCAAATAAAAAAAGTGAGCAATTTAACGACATATTAATAAATGTTGTAACAATAGGAAAGCTGTTATACAGGTTGAATCAATATGATTTCACCGAAATCATAACTGGAAATGACTGTGATCTTGCTTTCAAACAAGAAGTAGATAAAAGTTCAAATCCTTGTTGTCCTTTAGAAACAAAAACAGTCTCTCCAAAAGACATAACGAGACCATGGATTACCGTTATTATCGAATTAGAAATAAAAACACGGGATCATGTTTTATGTTATTGCGAGGCAAAATGTAAGAAGTTACTTATACCAAATTTAGAAACCGCGTTACAGGCTTGGTTCGATCTTCTAAACGAACTTATTACAAAAATAAATTTTCTGCATACAAAATATTTCAAACGAACGTGGAAGGTGATAAAAAATATATATACCTAGACAACATAACAACCAATGTAACCAACCTTCAAAAACGATTCATTGCTAATGACGAATACCCAGAAGATCAAAATAAAGCAAATATACCCAATAAATACCTTGTGAAAGTCGACAAGAATACTGCGATAGTATTTTGTTAATTTTTCATATTGTTCACAAGTTACTGCTCAAGACATAAAATAAATTATTTTATCTAAAAAAATGGAAATGTCACTAGTTTCTACAAACGCGTCATAAAGAAATTATTAAATATATTATTCCCAAACCTAGCTTCAATTATTAACAAGTCCTTAATCCCAGAAAAATTTCCTAACTCATCAAAAAATACTTGAGTGACACCCATTTCAATGTTGGTGGAGCAGAAAATTATCGACCCATCTCAGTCCTTCCTTTATTTTCAAAAATACTATTCCCTTACTTAAATGTAAACAGTATCGTCCATGAAAACCAGTAGGGCATCAGGCCATTAAGCCTACAACTCAAGCTATATTGAATCATCTGCAATATATTTATATTAACATAAACTCAAACTACTTTGTATTATCTCTGTTTCTCGACTTTTGTAAGGCCTTCGACTGTGTTGATCATTTAATCATATTATCTAAACTAAGGTCTTATGGAATGCGAGGAATAGCTAATAATTATCACTCATCATATCTGTCCAACCGAAAGCAGTATGTAACTGTGAACGGAATCTAATCCACTATGCTCACTGGTAGTTATGGTGTTACTCGAGGTTCTATTATCAACCTTTATCATGTATTCATTGTTTCGTGATGATAGTACCTTATCGACTTGCATTCCTTCAGACACCATAAATGATTTAACTGCCTCAATTAACAAGGAACTGGATCATATCAATAAATGGCTAACTGCAAACCGAATTGAAAGTAATGACAGAAAAACAGTTACATATTATTCTAATATAAGAGCAAATTAAATTTACCACTCATAAAAAAATTGAAAGGATAGAATTCATGAGATAGACAGCACTAAATTCCTTGGGGTATTTCTTGACGAAAATCTGTCATTCAAGAATCGCCTCGACAGCATGTCATCTAAATTGCCAAGATCTATAGGCATTCTTTATAAATCAAATAAATTCCTCCCCCAATCTGTCCTTTAAACCCTTTATTTCACGTTGTTCCAGCTATTTTTAATTTACGGAATCGAAGCCTGTTATGGAACAGACAACAATATAACTGATAAAATATTTTCCGTGCAAAAAAAACTATTTGATAAATAAACAACCTTCCATCCAATTTCCATACTAATCATCCTTTAAAGTCATGAATATCCTGAAACGGAGAGATCAATATATCTTCCAAACTGCCCTATACGCGCTCAAAACTTTTTACAGAAACTACGACCAGGAACTATTCAATTCAACTAGGAAATTATCGGATGTTGTGATCAAATTTGGAACTCACTAACTCCTGTTTACCGTCAGAATGTCCCTCTTTCAATCTTGAGGTCGAGACTGAACGAGCTGCACTTATCATTTTACTAGAACAACACTGATTTATTATCGCTTTATTGTTTTCTCACCATCTCTTCGTCGTATCTGAATTTGTAACTTTGTTATAAGAAGATGAACTGCCTGCTCAACATCCTTGAGGTATATTTGAAGTTTCATTCTGTCAATGTTAATAGGATACTTCTGTCAAATATTGTCAGGTAACTATACTTCTGATTGATTCCAGTTGGTGACTAGGATTAATAAATCAAGATACATTAAGTTTTAGGAATGTTTGGATAGGTAAAGTCGATACGTTTGTACGGAAGGATGAGATTGTCCCAGAAGCACTAAATAGCGTAAATATGGTATTCAATTTTGTACCTTGAAACATCATAACTGTAAAATGAAAAAACATGTAAACTGTACAATCTTGTTGTTATATACTGTCTCATCTCTCTCAGCTGTGTCAAATACAATCCACTAACAGGAGATTACCTTTTGGAACTTCTGCCTGGAGTTTTTCATTTGTTTCGCCCCCTGGCGCACTTTTGGCACATGAATCGGGTCATCAAACCGAAGTAGCGTTACCGAGTGGATAGAGGTGTCCTCGCGATTGATGTGGGTGAAAGTAAAGTTAGGCGTAGAAAAATGGGCATTTGTGAGTGCGTACGGACCTGGAAGCGAGAGGAGTGAGGAGGAGAGGGAGAAATTTTGGACTAACCTGAGCGAGTGTATTGAGAGTTTTGGAAGTCAATTCAATGTGTTTGTGCTTGGTGGCCTTAATGCGAGAGTTGGAGATGCAGTATTGGATAATGCGATAGGATGGTTAGACGTTCCTGGTAGGAATGACATTGAAGAAAACCTTATAGGTTTGTGCATGGAGCAGAAGCTGGTCTTCGGAAACAGCCTGTTCAAGAAGCGAGATATCCACACGTACACATGGGCGAGGATGGCTCATGGTGCAGTGGTGGAGAGAGCGCTGATGGATTTTGTGCTAATTACGAGGAAAGTGGTGGGGGCTGTTGGATATGCGGGTGTTGAGAGGAGAGGGTGGAGGAGTGTCTGACCATCTGTTGGTGGAAGGAAGATTAGGAGTGGAGCAAATGTGGTAGGGAAACAATAGAGTGGGAGGAGGATGAGAGGTAGTGTAAGTGAGTGCGCTAAATGTGATAAGCAGAGGAGATGAGTTCCAGCGGAGCGTTGAGGGAGGAATATATAAACTTGAGAGGGCGGGAGCTGCAAGATGTGAAAGAAGAATGGGAGAAGTTCAGAAATGCCTCGTTGAAATATTCGAGACGCGTGTGTGGTGTGCACCGTGTGGGCGGGTACAGACGGGAAGGCTGCGAGTGGTGGAACGAGGTCAAACTAGCAGCGGGGCAAAAATAAAGAACTCTTGAGGAGTGGTTCATAACAACTAAAAGGAAAAGAGGAAGGAGGTTAATCGAGTGGTGAGGAGAGCCGAAAAGGACGCTTGTGCCAGGTGGGGTGGACGGTTGTGCCAAAATCTTAAGGGGAATAAAAAGATGTACTGGAAAGAGGTTTAGAGGGTGAGAAAGGAGGAGACGGTGAAAGATGAAAACGGCCAGTTGTTGACAGAAATTGGTGGTGTACGGTAAAGGTGGGCCAAGTATTTTGAAGACTTTTTGAGAGGCTGATATTCTGGCTGTGAGTGGTGGTGTGCGAATGCCGGTATTTGGAGAGAGACTTGTTGTGGACATTACTAGGGAAGAGGTGCAGGAGGCGGTGGAGGTGATGCGAGCAGAAAAGTCCTCTGGTTTGGATGGCGTTGCGACTGAGAGGCTGAAAATGGGTGGAATAACGATTGTCGAATGGATGGTGAGGCTACTGAACATTTGTTTTGTGGCGGGCGTGGTACCGATGAGTGGCGCAGTGCCTGTATTGTCCCGCTGTATAAAGACATATGAGAGAAAAATGAATGCTGCAAATCAAGAGGTATCAGTTTCTTATGTGTGGTCGGTAAGTTGTACGGGAGAGTGCTGATCAAAGGGAGTAGAGAAAGTACAGATTGCGCAATTGGACAGGAACAGTGTGGCTTTAGGAGTGGTAGAGGGTGTGCCGATCAGATTTTTGCTGTGAGACAGGTAAAGGAGAAGTACCTTGCATTGGGAAAGGATTTATTCTGAGCTTTCGTGGATTGGAAAAAGGCATACGACAGGATTGACAAACAAGCGCTGTGAAGGGTGTTGCGTTTGTATGGAGTGGGCGGAAATCTGTTGGAAGCGGTGCGGCGTTTCTATGTTGGCAGCCAAGCATGTGTTTGAACGGGAAGCCAGGTGAGTGATTGGTTCACAGTGAGAGTGCCAACCAATCACTCTCCTGTTCAATATGTACATGGATGGAGTGGCCAGGGAGATGAATGCAAGTGTGCTGGGTCGTTGCTTGGAACTGTTGGAAGCGAATGGGTGGAGTCGGCAGTTGAGCCAGTTATTGTTTGCTGATGATACGGCACTGGTGGAGGATTCAGAGGAGGAGCTATGAAGGCTATTGTCTGAGTTGGCTAGAGTGTGTGAGAGGAGGAAGCTTCGAGTGAACGTGGCTAAAAGTTATGCAATGAACGTGACTGAAAGTTATGTAATGAAATGCTCGAGGACTGTGATGCGAGCAGAATCAGTGTCCTCCTAAACGGAGAGTTGGACACTGATGGAGAGTTTTGGGTATTTGGGCTCTCATGTGGAGAGGACTAAACTAGTGAAAACTGAGGTGAAGTCGCGAGTGAAGGAGTGGTGTAAAGTGCTGGGTGCACTGAAGAATGTGATGAGCTGCAAGACGTTGGGGATGGAAGCAAAGAGAGGGTTTACAAGAGCGTTTTGATAGCAAGAGGATTAGTTCTGAAATAGAACGTCTACGAGAGCTTCGTGTGCCATTTCTGTTTTTTTATAACAACAGGAAAGGGAACGGCTTAGCTATTTATCGGCGATTTATGTAGAACTTATCGAGCTGCGACTAAAACGTTTCGATTGTATTGCTGTTTACAACCTTCGCTGGAAAATTGTTCCATTCTTCGACAACTCTATACGTTAATCAATTGCACGTGATGTCGACTGAGAAACGTTTCCCAACGATTTTGTTTCCATTGTTCTTAGTCACTCCGTTTGCATCTAGAGTGAAAAGGCTCGCTCGGTCGACGTTTCCCTTACCCTTCATAATCTACCACACTTCGATCATGTCGCCTCAGACTCGACGTTTCTCTAGCAAATAAAGATTGAGTTCACGTAGCCTGTCTTTGTAATATTTATTCCGTAGCGAGAGGATGAGTTTGGTAGCTCTACGTGGAACCTTCTTAAGTTTAATGACGTTTTTTCCAAGGAATCAAAACCAGAATTGAACGGCATACTCGAGATGCGGTCCGACAAATGCTTTACATTACTTGAGCTACTGTGTTTTTTTTCTGTACGAGGTCGTGCGGGATATCATACCTAGCATTCTGTTGCCTTTCTTGGCAGCCTCGTTATATTGCTTGCTGCTTTTTAGGTCGTTTCTAATGATGACACCTAAATTTCTCTCTTCGGTGACGGGAATGAGTTTCTTTCCAGACATTGAAAATTCGTATTTGAGGTTATGAGGACCTATGTTCATAACTTTGCATTTGTCTACATTAAATTTCATTGGCCACTTTTCTGACCAATCAACAATTTTGTTCAAGTCTACTTGGATCTGCTGACACTCTAGTAATGTTTGCACTTTTCCTCCGATCTCAGTATCGGTTGCAAACGTGCTAATTTCTGAGAGACCTTTGCTATCAAGATCGTTAAGGAATATTATAAAGAGAACTGGCCCTAACACGGATCCTTGAGGCACACCGCTTGTAACATTACCGAGAGGAGAGGAAGCTCCGTTATGTACAACTCGCTGCCGTCTGTCCGTGAGCCAGCATTTTATCCAGTTGTTAAACTTTCCTCAAATACCGATGCTGTGCAATTTACTAATTAGGCCCTTGTGGGGGACTTCATCAATGGTCTTTTGAAAGTCAAAATAAATGATATCGAGTGGAGATTTTGTGTCTTGGATGTACGAGAAGTCGTTGTCCCAACTGTGCCATACAGAGCTGAGAGGGTGAGAGCAGGGTGAGCAGAGTGAGCAGAGTAAAAAAAGAAGGTTGAATGTTTTCGAGATGAAATGATAAGGAGCATGGCTGGAGTGTTGCTGAAAGATAGGTTCACTAGCGACATGGTTCGAATCCGAATGGGGATGGTGAAGAAGTTGGAGGACGGGGTGGATTCACGTGTTATGAGATGATTCAGGCCCAGGATGAAGATGGATGAAGGAAGATTGGTATAACAGGTGATGAAGGCGGAGGCGTGTGGTCATACGACTAGAGGTAGACTAAAGTTTGGGTGGATAGATGGAGTAGAGCAGTCGTTCGGAAGGAGAGACTTAAATGTGGAGGAAGCGAGAGAGCGTGCAATAAATAGGCGTGACTGAAAAATGGTTGCTAATAATTGAATTTTGACGCTGCCCTGGAGTGCTTTCCCACTCTTGACGTCTTGTTGGGAAACGTGATGGCCGTGGGTGGTGGTGGGGGGGGTCATCATGACGTGGCGGGGGTATACCGTTCACGCTAACGGGCCCTGCTGCTGAGACGGACCTTGGACCCAGAGTGTATGTAGTGAGGTATCCGGTCGGACCCTCTAGAGCAAAAGCGCTAAGTTGTGTGAGTGTGAGCGTGAGGGTGTGTGATGCGCCTCACTGTCAGCCACCCCC
>SDVV010014863.1:0-14685 GCA_016164225.1 Gammarus roeselii
ATTAAGGATGCAGAAAAATTATAATACCATACCATTTGTGTATGAAGGAAGATTTTTATTTATTTTATTTTCTTCCTTATTTTGCCGAACACGACAGTCGAGGTGATACTTTGCTTCCAACAGCAGCAGGTGCAGGCTGTGTTACATCATCTTGAATGTACCGATACTAAGCCATTTTATATTTTTCATTGTATAAAAGACACTATACAACACCAAAGAAAAATAAGAACCAAGACAAGCACCATGATAGGCCGAAGATTTTGATAAAAATAATTATTCGCTTCTTGGATTTATTATGCTGTATCTTACCTCATATTGCTTTGATTTGTTTTAAATTGGACCTCTTTTCCACTGGAGCCTCAACGCGAGTCATCGCACGTTCCTCCGTAGGGCACGATCAAGATCATCGATTCTGGTAGGTTCGTACATCTTCATGTGCGAAAACAGCGACTTTGCCAGCATGAAATGATGTAGGCATTTCAACTGTGGTAGATACGCAGACTGGGGCATACAGGAACAGAAAGATTATAGTCACTGTGCATTGCGGGGTGGAGAGACCATTCTGGCTGCACCGGCGTCTGGTTTCTACACAGCTCCGAAAGCGATTAGCTTTTTCCGGTTGTTAGGTTGGTTGTAGGTTGCACGGGGGATTCAAAAAGGCTCGTTGGGCTTCAAGTGCATTACAGTCCTCCAGTAAGTGTTTCACGATGATTGGCACCTGGTGGCATCTAGGGCATGGTGGCGCGTCCAGTCCCATGTCTACGTTCATTAGGTGGTTATGGGTCATCCATGTGTATCCCGTGCGCAAGCGGTTGATGAACCCTTGGTCTCTTCTGTCGGAGAACTTTGTTTCTCATTCGCCGACCGATGGCTTAACTGAAATCATATTTTGTCCACTCTGTTGCTACACGTCATTCCATCGGTATGTTATATGAGAGTTGCTGATAAGGAAGTCTCAGTAATGTATGGTGATAAATTGTTCTTGATGGGCAGAATCTGCAAGCTCGTTTCCTATCATTTCCGTGTGTATAGGGATCCAGCAGAATTCGACCGTGTCACCCGTACCGCACAATGTAATTGGATAGTATTGCAATTGACGAAGAGCTGAGTGTCCATTCTGCAGAGTTGTGAGCTGATAGATGACACCTAGACTGTCTTAGAATACGACGTATTTGGGGAGGCAATCTGTTTGCGTTATAGAGATAGCTATTCAACCTCATGGTCGGCTACCCTCCCATAAGAAAACACAGAGGCTTCTTATAGGAGGGTAGCCGACCATGAAGTTTCTCCGCACACAGTTGCAACTTCCTCTCCGGCCGCGTTTTTGAAACCGTTAGTGTATATATGGCGATGCTCTGAGTATTTTTCCTCAAGTAGTCTCAAAAATTCTCGACGTTACGTGTTGGTTGGAGTGGTTGCTTTGTGGTATATTTGCAAATCTATTTGACCAGCGGTGTGTTGAACATACACGTCGGCGTGTTAATTTGAAGTATTCGATAGGAGAATGCAGGCTTGATAATCTTGTAATTGATGTTAAGCGAGGTCAAAAAACTGTCCACGCGTATGGAAAATGGTGGGCATATAATATGTTTGCTGCAAAGATTCATTTATCGGAAATGTTGGAGAGGTCGTTGAGTGCTGGGTCGTTGATAAGGCTCCTAGTCTAAAACTAGCATTGTATCGAGAGTTTGTCTCGCCGGAGAGGAAGTGGAAGCTCGTTAGCTAGCACGTTCAGGCATCCGATGGGAGTGGAGCGGAATGCGGCGGTTGTAATACGCATAGCGTTGTTTGCGATGAACGAGAGGGGTTTGAGAGCGATTTTAGCTGCTGAACCCTGAACATTGGCTTCATAGTCAATGCATGAGCTTATTATTGTTCTGAACAAACCATATCGGCACAGAATTTTAAGGATGTTCCCGAGAGGGCCAAGTCCCATTGAACTTTTTTGCAGCGGGTCTCCTGGTCTGTAATGTGGTGTCACCATCTGAGTTTAGGGTCCCACAAAAGACCCAGGAAATTTTTCGATTCATCGTATACTAGAGGTGTGTTTTGCTGAGTTAGAGCTAGTTTTAGGTATAAGCCGGGCACATGGGTAAAACCATTATGTTTTTGTTTTAGAGGGCAAGAATCTGAATCCGTTTAATGAAGTCCAGTTCCGAACTAGGTTTCGATACTTCTGGAGGTTACGTTGAATTGTTAAAAGGTTGGGATGCCTGTAGCTTATGTGTGGGTCGTCCACGTGCAGTGATGAATGCCGTCTTGCATCTCGGGAAGGATGTCGGCTAGCTGGTCGATTTGAGGATAAAAAGAGTGACACATGGGGAAGCCAATTTCTAGCGGATACGATGGTGACAGTGTCGCCGATCTTGACCCTGTAAGTACGATTTTGCAAAAAATGGTTGATAAAACGCGGTAGGTGGCCTCTCAGCTCTTTGCGGTAAAGATCCTTCACGATACTGTAATATTCCAGATAGTGTCATATGCTAAATCTAACATTTGAAAGATGGGGGTGTTGACTAACTGAGTCAGTTTTCCTCGCTTCTTCTCTATTGTATGTCTGCGGAATACGGCAGATGCCCTTTTCCACGCTATTTAGTTCCTGCGTGACCATGCGTGACGAAATGCATTGTAGAGCTTTTTACGCCTGTCTCTATCTCCCTGCACCTCCAAACACCACCACGCGGTTGGATATGAACATTGGTGTTGCATGTAGCATCATAACTTTAAAATTTCTCGTATGGAAGGGTGACGAGGTCGTGCTCTGATATGTCGTTCGTGATGCCATTCATATCGTGTCATGGAATATGTGCCGAGTATTACTCCCAATTGGCTTCCCGGTAGTTGAATCGAAGTTCTTGTCCAGTGGGATTGTTTCGTTGGTTGGTGAAGAGCGATATGATGACTTAGTTATGGTCACTGTCGTGTGTTGAAGGCAGGACTGCCAAATCGAGTCGGGGTGCCGGTGGGGGAGGGGGTAGGGGACATTCGGATAAATCGATGACGGTTTCACTTTCGAGGTCATGGTGATGGTCATAATAATTCTCCAGGAATCTGTTCTCACGCGTCTTCACATTTCGTGGTAGTCTTTAATGAGGATCGAGTACGGAGGAGGGCAGTTGGTTAAGCAGCTCGGTCAGAAGTGCTTCAGAAATATCATGGCCACGCGACGAGGAAATAGATACCACTGTTATTGGTCATCGAACTAATATCTTAACAGCGATATCTTGGAGTTCCATCCACAGGGTAAGGAGGTGGTAAGGTAGATTTCGGTGAATCATGAGTGCCGCACCGCCGTGTGCAGTCACATTATTGTGGCCTTCGGGACGATGTATAACGTACTGATAAGGTGAAGGTGGCGGTCGCTCGGAGTTTGATCTCCTGGAGGCCTATCACATAAGGTTGAGATTAAGGTTAATAATTCGCCTTTCTTGATTCTAAATCCCAGGCAATTCCGCTGAATTATTGAACTGTTGTTCGTTTTGGAGACGGTTCACACTCGGACCTTGATGATATGGAGCGGTCGCGTGGCTTGTGAGAACTCTCGTGCTGTTCGTGTCTTTGAGTTTGCCCAGGAGTCCTAGATCGGAAGCGTTTGCGGGAGCGTCCGCTTCCTGTAGAACGTATTCTGCTAGAATTACTGCGTTCGCGGCAGGCGGGAAGGAGGAGGGTGTCCGCTCTTTGTGTTTGCTTTTTGAGCGAGCGCGCTTGTCTTCTATGGATTGGTTTTTAAATTGTACGGTTGGCTGAGTAGTAACCGGTGGGGTATTTGGGTCGACTTAGGTGCATGGCAGATTTGTGATTTCGGGCATAAGTTCTTGGGTGAAAATTTTCAGCGCGTCCTTTCGCAGGCGACGATCGTTCTCGCGGGTGAGATGTTCTGGTGTCGGGCATGTGAACTTAAGGTTGAATCCCTTTGGTTTCCGCTGGCTGTGGCCTCGGTTAAGACGTACCGGAGCCACGCTACGTTCTAATTCATGGGCTGTTGCTGATCTTTTTCTTAGTGGCGGGTGGTCGTCGAGCACCTTGTGGTCGTCGTCTTAGGCGTCTTCGCCTTTCGTTTTTGTGTTAGTGGACTTCATTTCGTGGTCGACTGAGGAGGCAACATCCATCGCGGCGTCCTCTTGGGCGTCGGTGGATTCGCTGATAAGGCCACTCACCTCTATTAGCAGGGCGGTCAGTAGATTGGGTGCGGTAGTGTTAATGTTTTTTGTGAGGTCATATTATCAGATTGTACTGACCCAACCGAAGGGTTGAACACATTATTAGATTGCATTAAGCTCAACCAAAGAGTTGGGTTTACTTTTAGATTGAACGGCCTTGACATAGTTAAGGCGAAGTAGAGTTTTGTCATGACAGATTTGAATGGCTGATTTCCGTGTGACTCTGCGGTCGTTTTGTATGATTGTCATTGTTTTTTTTGGTCCATGTGCTTCCGACAGTCGCGGTCGTCCGCCTCATGGAGACATGATCGAGCAGTGGTAGCGCGTAGGCAGGAAGGCTTTGCAGTCCTTTCTGTCGTGCCCACCGGCGCACTTCTTGCAACGTTGAGGTGTGTCCGGGTTGCAGTATTTGATGATGAGCCAAATTAGAAGCATTGCTTACACATTGCAGGCCATGTCGCCGGTAGTGTAGAGGGGTGCAAAAACCGCTTTCTAGAGTCGCGCATTTTGGTGATCGGGGTAGGGCACGATGCTGCAACCTTGTCTCAAGCGGCCGAACGGGGGTTCGCGCAGAAACGAGGGGGGCGGGGGTGTAGGGTAGGACGGGGACAGTTAGCGGAAAGCTTGTACATGTTAACAGGTTATATATTTACATAAGGGTAATAGCAATTTCAATACTTGGGGGGGTGTTGCAACTTCGTTGCATTTATGCATGTTCAATGCTGTGTCCTCTGAATGTTTTTTGGGGGCTATTGACAAACATACATTTTATAAGATAATTTTTATTGATAATAACTTATATGGAGTTTTATATATTAAAAAGCCCCACTTTCCGGAAACCTTCATGATAAATTTTCAAGCTCGATATCATTTCTCTACGTTGCTCGCTGTTGATCAATTTTACATGTGGCATAGATTCAATTAGTTTATTGTTATTTTCATCCGATTGTATTATTTAGAACCCTTGCGCTAAGCTTTACTTACTTCTGCAGTAACCCCTTCATCCGTATTTCTTTGTGAGCTAACCGATGAAGGAAAATAGATACAATATTTACATGATGACTGAATCATTCCTAGAGAAGAATCACATTGGAGTATAATTGACTCATTTCGGAGGTTGTTTGGTAGATTCGTAGCGGCGGGGGGGCTGGGGTATTTTTTGTATGTTTTGTTCATTTATCACTATATATTCTTTTATGGGATTAGTGTGGTAGGCATGTCTTATAACTCAATTTGCAGCCTTAGTGTGCGAACGACCCTGTTTGTACCAACCTGAAGGTAGGATTGCAGGAAAGGTTCTGTGTTTCCCATCTATTTATTTCATACGTATATATTATCTATAGGAATAGTATGGATTATTAGTCAGGTAGCGTGCGGGTTAATTAGATGCGCTCTTGGAAAATTATGTGAGTTTGCTCTTGCCTGTTCTTTGTCTTATAAATTTGTTTCCGTGGCACGTTTGCTACGTTGTGAGTGTATGTATCGTTATATATATATATGGATGGTTTATTGTTTCTTTATATTTTTTCTGTGGACGTATCTTTTGGTATTCTTATATAGTTGTGGCACATTTGACTCATTCGGAGGCTGTTTGATGGATTCGTAGCCTTTGGGGAGCTGAGATTTTTTTGTCTGTTATGTTCATTTATCACTATATACTGTTATTAGGGTTAGTGTGGTAGGTATGTCTTATATCTCAATTTCCAGCCTTAGTGTGTGATATTGAATTTTAGGCAATGTTGTGTATCTTCCACATTATTTCAGGCATAATTGGTAGGTTATTGCAACATTTTGGTATTATATATATTTATAACATTCTGTCACGATTTAGACGGGGTTACTTTAGTTAAAGAGATGTTAATTTAACCCTGTTTTGGACTGAGTTGAGGCTAATTTCATCAGATTTTGCTGTTCATTCCCGCTCATCGTGGTTTTAATGTATGTTTTGGGTATGCTAGAGAATTAATATTCTTGCTTTGTTATAACTCGTGAGTTTTAGTACAGGTCTTTGAGTTTATGTACGTTTTATGTTGAACTTCCTTCTGCAATGCATTCTGTTAGTTTTTTATAAAATATCGGAATAAATTACATTTGTATTTACAATATAGAACATTATTACAGGTCTTATTAGTTATGTGTTGTTTATATTTAGTGTTTTAGGTATGTTTCTTATCCTGATACAATATTTGACGTGGTTATTATATATGTAGAACAGACGATTTGTTACAAACTTGGTCATGCTGTTAGGGTATTGTATGTTTATTGTACGACTATTCTTCAATATTTAGGAGGAGTTAGAGAGTCCCCTAGGCGAAAGTTCGTTCTGTTTATGCTTGTTTGTGTAAATAGACCGATTTATTAGGATGGATACCATAATGTATTACACTTTTATGTGAATTATAGCAGAGTAGAGCATCTTATTTAGTTATTTTATATATGTTGTTGTTGTAGGTTATTTTTTCCACGATAATAAAAGGAATGTATGTTTAAGAGGTGTAAGTTCGTACTGCATCTTTGTGGAATTTTCCTAATTGAACCGTAGCAAGTGTATAGTGTAACGTTTAGAAAACGATTTCCTGGATGGAGGGGTTCTAGTGTAGAGGTGTTTTACACTATTTGGTTGTCATTTTAGAGTTCATTCATGTTCAACATGAATTATGTATGGCTTTGTCGATGTCGATCTTAAGTTCCATGAATTTGTTAGTGAGGATACGCAACAAGCTGCTCGTCGTTGTTGTGGTGTACTTAGACTGTTAGTGAACAGAAGCCTAGCTTTTTATGGCCACACACTCTTTGAGTCTCATGTCAGGCCCATTCTTGACAACTGTACTTGTGTCTAGATTCTTGGTTATATCCAGGATGTGACTTTGTTCGATTTTGTTCAGAAACGATGGGTTAACAGATGCGAGGTACGTGTGAAGTATTTTACGTGACAGGGTGTTACCTCTAAATTTGTTATATATTAGTGGTAGATTGCTGAGAATTGACCTAGTAAAGCATCTATGACTCAATGGGCTTGGATTTTTTGTTCTGCTAGAGCTTTTCGTATGGTTGTTATGTTAGTAGGTGATCTTTGTCATGAACCAGAACACGTGGGATACTGGACTAGGTTTTGTCATCTGAGTGTGGTAGGATTCACCGTATATAATAGTTAATCATTATTGCTTAGGGTAGAGAAGAGAATCTTATTTAGCTATTTTATATTTCTTGTTTTACATTTTTCGACTAATTTTACGGAATGTTGGGTATAAAATACGCTTAATTGGATGTAATGCTTCAAAAAATTGGCGTGTTTCCCCTCTCGACATTGGATTTGGGAGCCCGGTTCCATGTTGCCTTGGAGAATTAATCTACCGGATTTGTGTTGAGTGTTAGTGGTGAAATTCTTCAATAATTGAATGCACATCTCAATAATGTTATCCAATCGATGATCTTCACTTGATGCTTATTCCCGCAAGTCTTCCTTATAAAAATGTTTGTATTTCGTTTGCAGTTTAGACACTTGGAGTTTTTGATTAATTCAGGCTTTTGTTATGTGACTGCGTTCCCATTCAGAATATTTGACTTTTTCGACCATTCACCAGATCCCTTTTAACATTTTTCACTAGAGGTCTGTAATGATAGCCTTAATCCTAACTCATCCTAACCTAAAATTACCGAGGATTGTATATTTTTCTCCGTTTCATACTTAACTTAGGTACTTCTTCATTGATTTAAGCTTAATTCTTATCAAATCTTTCCACTTGACTCACTTATTTTACCATTCTTTAGCAGATTGTGTGCCTACATTTATATACATTTTTTTCACTTTGCTTGTTACAAGTCCAGTAATATCGACAAATTTCGAGTATTGTTAGGTCATCGCTGGTTAGTACGCTGTAGAGTTCAAAACGTTTATGTAACCTTATCCCATACGTCAGTGAGTGTTATGAGTGTTAAAGCGTTAGCAAGATTTATGTATGGTTTTACTTCTATAATGAGATTTTTTGTAGTGTTGGACGTGTTGCTCCTACCATTTTCGTCTATTATATCAAATATTGAATAAATCCACTCTAACAATTTTTCATACAGATCTGTGATGTAAGGTCCGCCGTCAACAAGATCTAGGCTTAAAACCATATATAAGGTACATATATAGCTAAATATATATCAATGTACGACAACATAAATCAAATATCAATGAATGACAAAAGGGTTACCATACAATGATAAAAACATTATTACCTAGGCAACTCAACCTATTCTATCCAATAGTTATGTATTTTAATCAAGTTTGATGGTTATGTATGATATTGATATATATGAAACTTCACTCGTGGCTGTATATTTATCATATCAAAAGCAGTTGAATACATTTTCCCCTATTTGATCCAGCAAAAATCCTTCTGCAGATGTTTAGATTCCAGAATTTTTTGATATCTCTGTTACATGTTCGGATGAGACTCAGCAGGTAGGATCCAAGAGAACTAATGCACTTCAATTTGTTTCAGTTTTCAATGTGGATCAGTTATACGCGATGTTAGGTTCAATGATCTAGTCAATCTATCCAACTTAACCAATAATTATATATTTTCATTCAAGTTTGATGGATATGTATGATATTTAGTCATTATTTTGTGCGATGTACATATTAAATCCCTTCCACACGGCTCTATTTTACGTAGTTTTCTTCTAATGTCACACACCAGGTACACACATACACGCTTTTGTACGCATATGCAGGACCGGGCACGGTATAATGACGTCGTATACAGGAACAGTTACCGATACAATGTAGACACAAACACACACACACACACGTTTTGATTACATATGCAGGATCGGTTAACATCTGAGGCACTTTACCTCTGATATATGTTCTTTTTCATTAGAACAAAATCCCTTGTTATTGTTACAAGATATTTAATGTGGACCACCTTCACGTCATGTTAGGTGAAAAGAACTAAGCATCTTAACTTATCCTATTCATTTCTAAACAGGAATTATATAGTATCTATCGAGTTTTCGTGCATAAATACGATACTTTTTCTATCGATTTATGATATATTCATTTTCATCCTCTCCACTTGACTCTACATTTTGATGTATCCTATTCACACCCATCAAAACCTAACCTAACCTAACTTTATGTATGGTGTTCAGTCATTGCTATATACATATGAAGCCCTCCAAACGATTCTAAATATCATTTTAACATATATGTTTTTTATTTTGTTGTCACTCTCATCCCATATAAGTTAGCAGAGAGGACCCATTTCAAACTTAAATGGTTTGAATGTTACGGGTAATTCATATTATTTTTGATTTGACACAATTCTACGTCACTTTAACATGTTATTCACACACATCATAACCTAACCTGACTTTACGTACGGTATTCAGTCATTGATATATGCATATGAACCCCTCCAGGCAACTCTAAATATCACTCTAACATACATGTTATTTATTTCGTTGTCACTCGCGAGTCATATATGTTACCAGAGAGTCCCCCATTTTTCAAACTTGGCTGGATTGAATGCTACAAGTATTTCAAATTTGTACTAAGTTTCGTACAAACGGACACATAGTCTCACACCATGTTTTTCTTAATTTAATTCAATATCTCCACATAACTCTACAACCTTTGACAACTTGCAACTCTGAATTTTCATTTTCTCTTTCCTATAATTTCCATATCCTCAACGATGACCTCGTTTCTGATTGGATCTCTGATTTATATCATACCAATCTGTAACACATCTAGATCATTCACCTCGAGATAGGTTTTCAGGCATCATTTCATGCCTTGAAGCATTTTTTCTACTGATTTGGAAAATTCGATGTTACCTCCGACTGTCACGATGTTCGCAATTCAGTACTTAACCTTCGAGTCTAGGATAATATACACATTTCATTGATAACATACATAGTTTTTATTAGTATTTATTGGCATTATTTACAGACCTTGCTGGCATTATCAATATCATCTACCTTGTTCATGATAGTTGAACAGCATTGTTCGTCATCCAACCGTACTTATCATCACTATATCTCAGTATACTCTCAAAATCCATCTTATACTCCATCATATCTTTGATGCGGATACCGAAGGCTATTTCGTTCCCGTGTGTCAACAAATGTATTACTTCTTCTCCTTGAACCTTAATTATTCGAATCTTTTCCAATTCAAAGTCATTCTGAAATTCATCATTGAGAAATTTGCATACGATCCAGTTTTTCTTTTGTTCTTAGGTATAATTTGTTGTCCACCACCTCAGCTTCATAACAATCATGATGAAGATTTTCCACTTGGATCATATCAATTTTCGAGATTTGCTTTTCTTCCCCCCCCCCCCCTCCTTAAACTTGCTCACATACGAATGTAACGCATGTACCGCGTCCACATTAGTTACCCAAAGCAGACTTCTTTTTTTCCTGTATCCATTTATGATTGATATCTCCCACTCTTTTGATTCTTGTTTGTCCATTCTGAGATAACACTTATTTTCAACACATTCAACACATTCGATCCGACTCATATCATCTTCGGAGATTTCTTCTTCCAGCACCTGTAAACAAAATTTTGAGATATGAATGTTCATTTTTGTTTATTCTATGACGAAACGTGTGTCTCCGCTTGATCTCAACGTATCGCAGACTCCATTCTCGGTAGCCAGCAAGCTATTATAAGTTGATTACATGTTGTTTTTCGCAAAACATTTGGCCTAACATTACTCACCTAGGTCATCGACTGTGCATATGTATAGGGCTGTGTACGTATGCGAATGTGTATATTCAAGCGTATGTACGTGTTACATGAGTTAAATATGTATAACACAAATTTCATAATCAAATATTCAATAAAATTTAAAAAAATTGAGGGATGACAGAGCCAAGTCGGTATATTGAAGTGATAACTTGGCTATACAAGTAAGGTGTCATCCCTCGAAAATTTTATTTTTTATTTTATTTTGATGGGTGTGAATATCATGTTAAAGTGACGTAGAATTGTCTCAAAATCATAAATAATATGAAGTACCCGTAACATTCAAACCATCTAAGTTTGAAAATGGGTTCTCTCTGCTAACCTATATGGGATGAGAGTGACAACAAAATAAATAGCATATATGTTAAAGTGATATTTAGAGTCGTTTGGAGGGCTTCATATGTATATAGCAATGACTGAATACCATACATAAAGTTAGGTTAGGTTAGGTTTTGATGGGTGTGAATAGGATAGATCAAAATGTAGAGTTAAGTGGAGAGGATGAAAATTAATATATCATAAATCGATAAAAAAGTATCATATTTATGCACGAAAACTCGATCGATACTATATAATTCCTGGTTAGAAAAGGATAGGATAGGTTAAGATGCTTAGTTCTTTTCACCTAACATGACGTGAAGGTGGTCCACATTAAATATCTTGTAACAATAACAAGGGATTTTGTTCTAATGGAAAACAACATATATCAGAGGTACAGTGCCTCAGATGTTAACCGATCCTGTGTATGCAATCAAAATGTATGTGTGTGTGTGTGTGTGTCTGCATTGTATCGGTAATTATCCCTGTATACGACGTCATTATACCGTGCCCGGTTCTGCATATGCGTACCTGGTGTGTGACATTAGAATAAAACTACGTAAAATAGAGCCGTGTGGAAGGAATTTGATATGTACATAGCACAAAATAATTACTAAATATCATACATATCCATCAAACTTGAATGAAAATATATAATTATTGGTTAAGTTGGATAGAATGACTAGATCTTTGAACCTAACATCGCGTATAACTGATCCACCTTAAGAAATGAAACAAATTGAAGTGCATTAGTTCTCTTGGATCCTACCTGCTGAGTCTCATCCGAACATGTAACAGAGATATCAAAAAATTCTGGAATCTAAACATCTGCAGAAGGATTTTTGCTGGATCAAATTGGGGAAAATGTATTCAACTGCTTTTGGTATGATAAATATACAGCCACATGTACAGTTTCATATATTTCAATATCATAAATAACCATCAAACTTGATAAAAATACATAACTATTGGATAGAATTGGTCAAGTTGCCTAGGGAATAATGTAGTTGTCATTGTATGGTAACTCTTTTTGCGTTCATTGATATTTGATTTATGTTGTCGTACATTGATATATATCTAGCTGTATATGTACATTAGATATGGTTTATAGCCTAGTTCTTGTTGATTGCGGATCTTACATCACAGATCTGTAGGAAAAATTGTTAAAGTGGATTTATTCAATATTTGATATAATAGACTAAAATGGTAGGAGCAACACGTCCAACACTACAAAAAAAACTTATTCTAACAGTAAAATCATACATAAATTTTGCTAACGCACTCACTGACGTATGGGGTAAGCTTACATAAACGTTTTGAACTCTACAGTGTACTCACCAGCGATGACCTAACATTACTCGAAACTGGTCGATATTACTGGACTTGTAACAAGCAAAGTGAAAAAAATATATATAAATGTAGATACACAATCTGCTAAAGACTGGTAAAACGAGTGAGTCAAGTGGAAAGATTTGATAAGAATAAAGCTTAAATCAATGAAGAAGTACCTAAGATAAGTATGAAACGGGGAAATATATACAATCCTCGGTAATCTTAGTTTAGGATGAGTTAGGATTAAGGCCATCATTGCAGACCTAGAGTGAAAAATGTTAAAGTGAATCTGGTGAATGGTCGAAAAAGTCAAATATTCTGAATGGGAACGCAGTCTCATAACAAAAGCCTGAATTAATCAAAAACTTCTAAGTGTCTAACTGCAAACGAAATACAAACATTTTTATAAGTAAGACTTGCGGGAATAAGCATCAAGTGAAGATCATCGATTGGATAGCATAATTGAGATGAACATTCAATTATTGGAGAATTTCAACACTTACACTCGACACAAATCCGGTAGATTAGTTCTCCAAGGCAACATGGAGCCGGTCTCCCAAATTCAATGTCGAGAGGGTAAACACACCAAAATTTGGAAGCATTACATCCAATTAAGCGTATTTTATACCCAACATTCCGTAAAATTAGTCGAAAAATGTAAAACAAGAAATATAAAAAATCTAAATAAGACTATCTACTCTACCCTAAGAAATAATGATTAACTATTATATACGGTGAATCCTACCACACCCAGATGACAAAACCTAGTCCAGTATCCCACGTGATCTGGTTCATGACAAAGATCACCTACTAACATAACAGCCATACTAAAAGCTCTAGCAGAACAAAAAATCCAAGCCCACTGTGTCATATAAATGAACTCTACAATGATTTACTAGGTCACTTCTCAGCAATCTACCTCTAATATATAACAAATTTAGAGGTAACACCCTGTCACGTACAATACTTCAGACGTACCTCGCATCTGTTAACCCATCGTTTCTGAACAGAATCAACAAAGTCACATCCTGGATATAACCAAGAATCTCGACACGAGTACAGTTTTCAAGAATGGGCCTGACATGAGACTCAAAGAGTGTGTGGCCATAAAAAGCTAGGCTTCTGTTCACTAACAATCTAAGTACACCACAACAACGATAAGCAGCTTGTTGCGTATCCTCACTAACAAATTCATGGAACTTAACATCAACATCAACAAGGCCATACATAATTCATGTTGAACATGAATGAACTCCAAAACGACAGTCAGAGAGTGTAAACCACCTCTACACTAGGATCCCTCCATCCAGGAAATCGTCTTCTAAACGTTACACTATACACTTGCTACGGTTCAATTACAAAAATTCCACATACATTCCTATGACTATAGTGGAAAAAATAACCTACAACAACAACATATATAAAATAACTAAATAAGATGCTCTACTCTGCTATAATAAGATGCTCTACTCTGCTATAATTCGGTCCATCCTAATATATCGGTCTATTTACACAAACAAGCATAAACAGAACGAGCTTTTGCCTAGGGGACTCTCTAACTTCTCCTAAATATTGAAGAATAGTCGTACAATAAACATACAATACCCTAACAGCATGATCAAGTTTGTAACCAATCGTCTGTTCTATATCTATAATAACCACGTCAAATATTGTATTAGGATGAAAAAACATCTATAAAACTGTATAAATAAACAACACATAACTAATTAGACCTGAAATAATGTTTTATATCGTAGATACAAACGTAATATAAGCCGATATTGTATAAAAAAACTAACAAATTGCATTGAAGATGGAAATTCAACAGAGAACGTTCAAAAACTCAAACACCTATACTAAAACTCACGAGTTATAACAAATCAAGAAGATTAATTCTCTAGCATACCCAAAACATACATTAAAACCAAGATGAACGGGAATGAACTAGCATGTAAACAAACAACAACTAATGTGTATAAGATACCAAGACAAACGAGGGACATGACTGAAACATATAGTAAATACGGTATAGTACATACAAAATCTGATTAAATTAGCCGCAACTCAGTCCAAAACAAGGTTAATTTAACATCTCTTCAACTAAAGTAACCACGTCTAAATCGTAAC
>SDVV010014864.1:0-14685 GCA_016164225.1 Gammarus roeselii
TGAGAACCATAAGCTCGTCTGAGTTCAAGCAGAACAGTGCATTTAAATCATCGTTCATTGAACTCAAAGAGACATAAATAGAACTCTTCGTTGAACGCCCACCAGTTCACTTCTGAACATGGTTCACAATACAATGCCATAGTTTACACACTTGAAACAATGCCCACACTTTCTTTATTCCTCCCTTTCTAATGTTGATAAGAATAATCGAAAATGATTGAATAAAATATACGAGATGTTATTCAACTTGTTGACTCTTTTCGTTCCCTTGGCTTTGAGGTGCATAGTGGCTAAAACCTACAATGCAGTGATTGAATGAAGAGATGCTGAGGTACTTTAACGTTCCTCCTTCGACCATCCTACGTCCCAACTGCTCCTTCTACGCTCTCATCTCTCTTTCTACACTCATCCCATA
Organism: Gammarus roeselii; assembly: GCA_016164225.1. Classification (NCBI taxonomy): domain Eukaryota; kingdom Metazoa; phylum Arthropoda; class Malacostraca; order Amphipoda; family Gammaridae; genus Gammarus; species Gammarus roeselii. Next base: position 416 of record SDVV010014864.1, read on the forward strand.
TCTTCTTCTACACTCCCATGGCTCCTTCCACGCTCTCATGTCTCCTTCCACACTCCCATGTCTTTATCAACACTCACATGTTTTATTATACACTCGTATGTCTTATTACACGCTTTCATGTCTCCTTCCACACTCCCATGTCACCTTCTACGTGTTCGTGTTTACTTCTGCACTTATATGTCTCCTTCTACGCTCCCAAGTATCCTTATACTTTCACATGTCTCTCCTAGACTACAGTTACACGTTAACTGAACACTAAGGCATTGCTTTAGAGCCTTAGCAATTCTCGACTGTCCTCGCTAACTATAGATAACCGCAGGCGCTACTTTACTTGTCGGTTCAATAGCTATCGGATCAAATTGGCAGGTGTTGCCTCGAGAAAAATATTTGCTTCTCTTCCTGTTTTCGGCAGCATTGACAAACCTTCCGACCTCATAAATGGCTAGACAAATAGCCTCTGCCGTAACAATATAAGCCGCCAGTACAATCCCAATCACGATTTTTCCCTTTTGCCAAGTGATAGACTGTGACACCGTCAGGACATTAGCCATCACCCGATCGATCCCATGCTGATGTATCGTGCCGTATCACACTTTCGAAGAGCGCCTTCAATGATGTCAATAGGCGCCAAGTGCCTGAGAAAACGACCACCGCAAGAGAGTGCGAGAAGTCCTAATACTCAATACGAGATGCCAGCCACTGTAACCATGCGAATACCACACGGGTGCTCCAAAACAAAGTGCACCAGCAATGCACCGACACACGGGTGCACCTACACAAAGTGCACCAGCAATGCACCGACACACGGGTGCTCCAAAACAAAGTGCACAGCAATGCACCGACACACGGGTGCACCTACACAAAGTGCACCAGCAATGCACCGACACACGGGTGCTCCAAAACAAAGTGCACCAGCAACGCACCGACACACGGGTGCTCCTACACAAAGTGCACCAGCAATGCACCGACACACGGGTGCCCCAACACAAAGTGCACCAGCGATGCACCGACACATGGGTGCTCCAAAACAAAGTGGACCAGCAATGCACCGACACACGGCTGCTCCTACACAAAGTGCACCAGCAATACACCGAAACACGGGTGCTCCAACACAAAGTGCACCAGCAACGCACCGACACACGGGTGCTCCTACACAAAGTGCACCAGCAATGCATCGACACACGGGTACTCCTATACAAAGTGCACCAGCAATGCACAGACACACGGGTGCTCCTAAACAAAGTGCACCAGCAATGCATCGACACACGGGTGCTCCAACACAAAGTGCACCAGCAACGCACCGACACACGGGTGCTCCAACTCAAAGTGCACCAACATTGCACCAACACATGGGAGCTCCAACACAAGTGCACCAGCAATGCACCGACACACGGGTGCTTCTAAACAAAGTACACCAGCAATGCATCGACACATGGGTGCTCCAACACAAAGTGCAACAACAATGCACCGACACACGGGTGCTCCAATACAAAGTGGACCAGCAATGCACCGAAACACGGGTGCTCCAACACAAGTGCACCAGCAATGCACCGACAAACGGGTGTTCCAAAACAAAGTGCACCAGCAATGCACCGAAACACGGGTGCTCCAACACAAAGTGCACCAGCAATGCACAGACACACGGGTGCTCCAACACAAAGTGCACCAGCGATGCACCGACACACGGGTGATCCAACACAAAGTGCACCAGCAATGCACCGACACACGGGTGATCCAACACAAGTGCACCAGCAATGCACCGACACACGGTTGCGCCAACACAAAGTGCACCAGCAATGCACCGACACACGGGTGCTCCAGCACAAGTGCACCAGCAATTCACCGACACATGGGTGCTCCAACACAAAGTGCACCAGCAATGCACCGACACACGTGTGCTCCAACTCAAAGTGCACCAGCAATACACCGACACACGGGTGCTCCAACACAAAGTGTACCAGCAATGCACCGACACACGGGTGCTCCAACACAAGTGCACCAGCAATGCACCGAGGGTCATGGTACTGACGATCCGCAAGGGTAACTGGGGGCAGTGAGATGGCCAGCTTTAATGGTCTGATCGATTCGCTGTGAATCGGATACTTCGAATCAGATACTCTTTCGATTGTCCAGGACTTCTCGGATGAGTAATCATATCCTAGCAGTGTGACTGTTTCCTTGAAATAACGATCCTTCCATTAAAAAAGTGCATCCTGGAGTTTTCTAGTCTGCGCTAAATTGTTAACGTTTGAAAGTCGAGTTAACCAGACAATCATTGGAACGCATTGATGAGAAGAAGTTAAAACAGGTGCTCTCTTGGGTCTGCCGAATACTTAGACATCTTGAACTTAATGGGAGAGGAGCTTGCTTCCTAGAAAAATCAGAGAATGATTTGTTAGTGTTCATTTAATGTGTTTCAAGAATTAATTCGTCAAGCCTAGTCAGAAAATCAGCGTGAAGGTGAGTGGGAGGCTCCCGCAACAGGTACTAGAGCTTTGAGATTGGCAGATCTTCAGTTGGAAAAGCACTGAATGGGACTTAATTAGACTTAGATAAGAGGTCATCAGCTCAATGTCATTCATTTTGCCTTCAAGGGCTCCGAAGATGGCCTGATCGGAAATCGGAATACCGACTATACAATGCAATGCTCAGCCAAACCAAATTTTGAAATCATCGATCATCAATCGTAAACAGACCTCGAGGATTCCCTGACAGCGATATCAGAACCGTTAATACAACCTCAAATTTTTAGACCGATATGTTTTCACTTATCGCACAACCTAAGGAAGTCTGTTAAAACATCATCCGGCTTACCTCCTAGAGCGGCGTTTCCCAAGTACCAGTAGTTGAACTCTGAAGTAAGGCCTCGAGCAATCTAATCGACACCGAATGAAAATAGAGCGGGCCACATGGGGACAGCAAAGTAGGGCTAGTGTCATCTTGCCAAGGAGTCTGAACGTACTGGAAGTGTGTTTGCAAGAGGCTTGCATGAAAACGTCACGCCAATACAGCTGGACGCGTTCCTCACGTCCAATTTGAAGACGACACGATTGCTGGGGCCGTCGACGATGTACTCATACGGGGCGTGTGCGACCGCCTCACAGCCTCTTTTGGTGGCATAGTCTAGTTGAACAGAGCAGATTTAACTCCCAAAATGATCAGCTAACGGTGCACAGCCTACCATGGTTGCCTGTCTCCAGCGCATGCTGTTCACAACAATGGGACGGATACCACCATTGTTATTTGCAAAGGCGCAGTCGAAGCCATGTGAAACAGTTTTCTCGCGAAAGGATGCATTACGCCCTGCAGTGCCAGAGTGACATGTTCGATGAGAGTTGAGGCGAGACAAACTCCTGCATCCCTAGTGTTCTCACACGAGGGAGACTCGAGAAGACCTGGCTTAAAGATATCCAAGACTCCTTTAGAAGTGCTTTATTTTTTTCATTGCCCCAATTATTTCTTCCACGATCGCCATGTCAGAAAATTCCATATCCTCATCAGTAGGGGCGTAACCTAACCACACAGCAGCTCACTGATCAAACAATTGCGTATCATAAAGTAAATCCTGTTCGATTCGACAATGAAATGGTGAACTTTATAGAAAATTGTTGTATGGTAATGGGAAGATATTTCAATTGATATTATGAGTATTCATAAACACACGAATTAAATATTAAAAAGCTCAGATGAAATCATTCCAGACTCGATTGATAACTTTGATGGTGGATTTTTGGTCACATTTATATACCACGGTCATAACGGGCATTTTTCTGAATTTGCGAAGGTTCTGGTATCTTAATTCGTGAATCAACATCCGTCAACTCAGAATTCAGAGAATGTATGTAAAAATTACGTAGTTCCTTTGGTATTACGTAGTTTCTCAGAGAGAATGTAAAAATTACGTAGTTCCTTTGGTATTACGTAGTTCCTCAAAGAGAATGTGAAAATTACGTAGTTCCTTTGGTATTACGTAGTTCCTCAAAGAGAATGTAAAAATTACCTAGTTCCTTTGGTATTACGTAGTTCTTCAGCGAGAATGTAAAAATTACCTAGTTCCTTTGGTATTACGTAGTTCCTCAGATAGAATGTAAAAATTACCTAGTTCCTGTGGTATTACGTAGTTCCTCAGAGAGAATGTAAAAAAACGTAATTCCTTTGGTATTACGTACGTAGTTCCTCAGAGAGAATGTGAAAATTACGTAATTCCTTTGGTATTACGTAGTTCCTCAGCGAGAATGTAAAAATTACGTAGTTCCTTTGCTTCATATCGAAGTTGGAATAGCATTTCTTGTTTCTTGATTTGATCAATTGGTAACTGCGTGGAAGAGATTGAGTGAGTGACTTGTGAGATTCATAATAAACGGAGTGCATGACGTCAGAGGGAATCGGTTAGTGAAGCTAACCAATTCATTTGTGGGTCTTTAACTGTACCTGACAGTACATGATTACGCCCATTATATGAAGTGAAAACAGGTCAATTTCGTGTTCCTAAACAGTTAAGGTTAGGAGCCCGGGCTCATTGAAGGGAACTTCTAAAAGTAGAGAGTGTCATGAAAGGTTGACTTAGAATTGCTTCCAACTAATTTCAAACCTGTTCCCTCGCTTTGGAGCGGTTCCTTGTAGAGGTCTTCGTTATGGGGAGATGTAAAATATAACAAAGAGGACACGAGGCCCTCCAAACTCTGCCAGTCTTAGTTTCGTATTAGGACCCAAAGTTTACCATATCGCATACTCACATAGTAGAAGTATTTATATTGCATATTTCTCATTAGCAGACCTTTGTATGAGTAAAATATAACTTTAAATGCGGCACAGCGCTTCTAACACTGTCTGTAAATATGTGTCAATGTAACATGAACTTTTTCGAATAATTTCAACATCATATGATTTTCATTCGTGTTTGATATCCAGTCGGTGTACATAAAAAAGCCTTGTTGCACTTATTACTCGGGTAATTTTTGCTTTTCTCTCAACGAATAATACATTTTCTAAAATTTAAATATGTGCTTTTTAGATATGAACATTTTTATGTTTCAGATATGTTCCTAAAACTACGTATCGATCAACATGTGAACAACAAGATGGTCGCATCTATCAATATAATATCGGGTGAACATCCTCTAGCGCGCTACATATCATATGAAGATACATCGATGTTAAATCAGCAGCGCAGTTTTTCCAACTTGATGGCATTTCCAGCATACGAATTGTTATTTTCGATTTAAAATTTAAGTATTCAATAACAATTCATATGTGCAATATTTTCATGTAGCTAAACTGTGCAGATTATTTTCTCTAAAAGATAGGGACAGGCTCCATCATATTAGAAACAAAATCATTGCCTTTATCATGTTGAGTTTAGTTCTAATCCAAATTCCCAGATCAAATATCTAAAACCTTCAATCCTTCCGAGCCTACTTGTACACGAACTTCCTTTCCTGTCAGTTTTGACCGAGGGCCTTCTAAGGAGACCTCCCTTTCTGATAATGGGCTCAGCTGGGTGGAGGTTGTGGGAAGATACTGTTTGTGGACGAGACAGGTCACTTGATCATTTGAGAGCATGAGGTGGAAGAGCAGGGACTGTTGGGCAGCTATGAACTTGTGCATTCAAGAAACCGTCGCTGCTCCTGGACCAGCTGCTGTTGGGAGTAAAAACTTACTCCGTTGTTTAAAAACTGCAAAAATTACCGTGCGCTGTAAAATATACCGCGTCAATTCATATTTTTCGTCAACTTCAATCATTCCTCTACAGGAGATCAAGGTTTTCATTTCAGTGTGCCATCACGCACGCCGGGACAACGGAATTAAATCTTGTCCAGACTAACAAGTCTCGAACACGCGTCCCTCGAATGCGAACGCGATTAACCAGGAACCGAACCACTGACCGACAAATTGGAGACGGCATTTTTTGTGGAGTATTTACTCAATGTTAATTCACAACTGCTCAAGTACGTAAGAACCAATCTTATTCTCAATATATCGTGTAATTTAGTTTGAGACGTGTTAATGGAAATTTTTCTGATGCCACTTGTTGCAAGCTGTTGAATAAGTTTCATTTTCCTCGAACCGTTTCAGTTCCTGTTGCTGTTCATCGATGTAGACGACTGGGACACGCACTCTCCAGTTCCAATGCACACTCTGGCCTCCTCCAGTCCATATACAAATTAGTTTGGTGTACAATTAGCATGAAAAAAATGTAAATTATGTTGGAAATTAAAGTATGAGCAGATTTAATTCGTATGTATCTCTTTATGAATAAGTTTTTTTTAGATCTTATACGATTGACTATTTAAAATAAAAGATCTCACGTTCTCTTACAAAAAGATAACTCAGGCATCACTGGTGAAACGGTGAATGATAAAACGGTGTTATTTCAAATGCATGGAATCATATAAATATTCGTGAAATCTACGTTAAATTGCGGGTTTCCACTGCAAATGGGGCAACGACTCTCCAAAATTGGTCGATAGAAGACTCCTCTCACCTTTATCTTAACATTGAGGGAACTAGAGTCTGCAGTGTCATGAAATGAAAGAGCGGAGTTTATTCGTGGTCAAAGTATAACAAAGTTTAAAGTATGAGGTTTAATAATGCAGGGTCAATAGCCTCCCACCGTCTTTGACGATGTCCGTTCTGTTGCGTTGAGATCATCAACAAATTCTGTTCTCTAGACTATTATGCAAATGTAAGAATAGAGACAAAACACAAGGAATTCGAATTTACCTTATAACTAACCCACTGGAAAGTACTGTTCAAATCAGGCAGGAAGAGGTTGACCGCTAGATCGGACGATGTGTAATAAACAATTAATGGATTGTCTTATTAATTAGTACCCTATTAAATCAACAACAATTGTTTATTCGATGCGAGGACGAACAATTTCAACAACGGATTTAGTAGTTGATATAATTTTTCAATTCTGAATAGGTTCCGTAGCCGGTAGGAGCCACCAACGTGTGGAAAAATGTTGTTATTAAGTTGTTCAACAAATTCTGCGCATATTTGTCTAATATTGCCTCCTCATTATTGGACTAATACATTTTTATGTAGCCCACAATTTTTATTTCAATCTATGTGTACCGCGACCTCTCTCCCAGTTTTATATATGATCCACCACAACAGTTTTGAGCCCTTCGTTGATCGTCCATATAAGTTTTCCATATCTTGGAAAGAACCAGAAATCCATGCAAACAAAACTAAACAAAAAAAAATCCTCGATGATCCCTGCCGGAGATGGGAATACTTTCAGTTATGGAATAGAGGAATCCTACACTCTCATGCACAAGTCGTACGGTCTTACACGTGGGTATAGATCTGAAATATATTTATGTTGATCACCAATACTTATATGTATTTATTCATTACAACTAGTTTCCAATCGCAATTAAATTTAAACCTATTTAGCAAAATTTACAACGTATTTTTTTTTTCTTCAAGAGTTTTTTTCATACATGCTGGCACGTTTAATTATTGTAAGGGTAACGAGTCAAATTGGTGATCCTAATCAATCGAATAACCGCCAATTTAACAACTTTGAAAAATACCTCGCAGCTCTATCATTAGCTACATGAAATTCTCAAAGCTGAGCAGAGAAGTAGAAAAGTGGGCCAGCAAAATCCAGGGATATAACGGAAGTCCGTTTAGAAACACGGACAATGAGATAGTTCTAACTTTATACGAAACCCAGTTCAGGCTACTACTGGAGTAAACTGTCGAGTTCTGGTCTCATACTCTGGTACAATACATAGAAAGACCAGAAAGGGTAAAGCCAGAGCAGCCAAGATGAACCCAACCCTCAGAAACAAAGGTTTTGGCAGGTGACTGAATGAACTTAAATTCATCACTCTAGAAAAGTGGAGGCTCAGACGAAACTTGTAAAGACGTTAAGCACCTCTGAAGGAACATCTTGACGTTGAAGGACATCCATTGTCGTTACAACGGGACGGGACTTTTACCGAAGAGACTTAACACACGGGTCTGTGGAAATTCCATGACATACAATATCTGCAATGTCTGGAACAGGCATAGACTTAACATAATTCTCCCTGGCTTCATCTTATAATCTGGTAGACTTTGTCAACTCATTCGACGCGATGGAGCAATTAGACATGTAGAGCCAGTACAAGGGGCCAAGTCAGGGGGGTGAGCCGACTTACCGGAAAACGGCGGCTCTTCCGTGCTCACCCTGTGCAGTCCTCTACCCTCTGCCCACACGTTAAACACTGGCAAATACTAGAAATTCTATTACAGCAAACAGCTTATAAGAACAGGGGTGCAAACAAAGTTAGTAAATAGTGTCAAAGCTAGTAAGATTTGATTGCTGTACAGCGAACTCTATAGGACCAGTAGAAGGTGACCGTCCGAAACGCTATCCTCATCCTGGAGTAACAGAACTAAGCCCCAGCAGCTTGGGCTGGTCGAACCACCCGGCGGAGAATGGAACCGTTCTACCATCTGACTGGTTAGGTGCCCCCTGCATCTTCTCAAAGATAGGCCGGACCAAGAGCCGAATCCCATCAGCCCCCACACGGAGTGGCAAGAAAGTTACCGGCAGTATCACCACACCTACCGGCATGGGAAGACTGCCGACCCTGGCCCTTAACCCAGAGTGTTCCCCATCCTCACAGTCTATTGATGCAATCGAAAGAGGACCCCGGTGGAGAATAGAACAACGGGTAGCTCTGCGGCACTATCGTATATTGTAGCTCAACTCGCTTGCACCTACCGATCTACACCTAATAATGCTTATCACGTTGTTTAGCAGGTATCATATTTACAAGCGTTTAAATTATAGATTTCAGAAAATATTCAAAGATAACATATCGGAGAGAGCGCTGTGAGACGCGATGCGTTGCACGGGAGACCTAGCCGCAAAGAAGTAGGTAGTTACCGTATTAGTGATAACGAAGATCAGATTCTGATATAGCGTTTGTAAGAGTTTAATTTGATCTGAAATTAGATTTAAGCCACTGTAAGCCACTGTCTCCCTAAACTAATCTAAGTTAAGGAGAAGGTTTTAAGAACAAAAGTTGTCCGGGCTCATTATAAAAACTGGAATAAACACAGAACTCTGGGCAACTGCACTGAATAAAGTAAACAATAGAATATGCAAGGCTTCTAACTTCCGCGACCCAAGGTGGCAAAGAACCGAGCTGGTAACGTAACTAAAGAAGGGATCTCTTTATTACATATCAAAATGAATAACACAGGCTCCCTTTTTCGTTCGCATATTCTTAAACTGTTTGGTTCAGTCATCACTGAAATGACAGGTGTGTTCAATGAATAGACCGCTGACGACGGAAGAATTGGCAAGCAATTCGTAAGGTTTGACTGACGATTGTGAGGACGGCAGCACTAGCCTGCAGGCAGAGAACTGTTTGGGCATTCTACGTAGGAATTTACGTCACAAGCGTCAATGAACAAGATACACGTACATTATGACGAAGCTAGTCTCGTTGTGTTCAATTTAATAATTCAGACCAATAGCAAAAAGGGAAAACTGTTTTCTACGGCACGATAATTTTATTTTCAACTACGACATTTCCTGATTGTAAAAGGTATTATTTCCTAACTAATACATTCCTAACATAAGCAAGACGGCAAATATTGAAAAGACTGAGAGGCTGAAACACAAATGTTTCACATTTATTTCAATGCTGTGTGTAATTTCGTGGCCAGCTGCTGTAATTCATGGTGTGGAACTTGAAGTTATCGATAACATGTGGAGTGTTGCATTCGGGACGGTCATCTTCAGTTCGGAAAAAGTCTTTGTTTTTATTCGTAAACGTTTTTCTAATCATAGCCCAAAGAAATCAGTTGAATGAAATATTATCTGGAGAACGCGAAGCCCGCGGAAATGTTCATTTCTGGAGATAACTTATCGGCAAACTTGTATAGTATTTGCCTCATCGACGCAATCTCTGTGTGGCGCAGCGCAATCTTGGTAGAGATGCCCGAGTTCACTTGTTCATATTGTAATTGGAGTATCTACGCTTCAATCTCACAGTATTTACACATTATTTCATGTTTAGAGTTACTTAATTACGTTGATTGTCTTGGAAACATATTAGTTTTAATACCAGGTAATGACGTTTTAGCCTCTGTAGGACACACTCATTTCTTAATATGTATTAATCATGTCCCCCCAATCTGAATACCTACAATTATAAGGGCCTGGCGCTTGTGGTGCAAGGACCTCTCGTCACGAGTGCATGTTTCATACGCAATATTATTATTAGGAAGCATTTATAGTATGTCATGAATCTTGGAAAAGCTACAGTGAAATTACAGAAATTGTCATGTTTTTAATATAATTCTGTATTTGTTTGCTCGCTTAGGATTTGTCGTCCAATTAAAAGGTTGTTTAAAGTCACTAGCCTCTTGGACGAGGTGACCATGATTCGTCCAATTAAAAGGTTGTTAATGCTCGCTGGCCTCTTGGACGAGGTAACCTTGATTAGTCCAATTAAAAGGTTGTTAATGCTCGCTGGCCTATCGGACGAGGTAACCTTGATTCGTCCAATTATAAGGTTGTTGATGATCTCTGGCCTCTTGGACGAGGTAACCTTGATTCTTCCAATTAAAAGGTTGTTAATGATCATTGGCCTCCTGAACGAGGTAACCTTGATTCGCCCAATTAAAAGGTTGTTAATGCTCGCTAGCCTCATGGATGAGGTAACCTTGATTCGTCCAATTAAAAGGTTGTCAATGCTCGCTGGCCTCTTGGATGAGGTAACCTTGATTCGTCCAATTAAAAGGTTGTTAGTGCTCAGTGGCCTCTTGGACGAGGTGACCTTGATTCGTCCAATTAAAAGGTTGTTAATGCTCGCTAGCCTCTTGGACGAGGTAACCTTGATTAGTCCAATTAAAAGGTTGTTAATGATCACTGCCCTCTTGGACGAGGTGACCTTGATTCGTCCAATCAAAAGGTTGTTGATGCTCTATGGCCTCTTGGGCGAGGTGACCTTGATTCGTCTAATTAAAAGGTTGTTAATGATCATTGGCCTCTTGGACGAGGTAACCTTGATTCGTCCAAGTAAAAAGTTGTTAATGCTAGCTGACCTCTTCGACGAGGTGACCTTGATTCGTCCAATTAAAAGGTTGTCAATGCTCGCTGGCCTCTTGGACGAGGTGACCTTGATTCGTCCAATTAAAAGGTTGTTAATGCTCTGTGGCCTCTTGGACGAGGTGACCTTTATCCGTCCAATTAAAAGGTTGTTAATGCTCGCTAGCCTCTTGGACGAGGTAACCTTGATTAGTCCAATTAAAAGGTTGTTAATGATCACTGCCCTCTTGGACGAGGTGACCTTGATTCGTCCAATCAAAAGGTTGTTAATGCTCGCTGGCCTCTTGGACGAGGTGACCTTGACTATACATTCTAATCATTACAGCCAAGAGTTTGAAGTAGACAACATCAGGACCATCAATCACTGTACTATTAGTGGAACTGCAAACGGTTCATAAAACCATGAGCTTACTACATCCATCACTGAGGATGAAAATATAAGACGTCTTCTTGAAATAGTTGAAACAGTTATAACAGTTTATTAGAACAAGATCGTCCAATTTACATGTCATTCCATTTTACAGTTATGATATTACAGGGTAGAAAATTGAAGGCCATATTTAAGCTATTCAGAGCTTCTGGGGCAACTTAATCCTCACATACTAACCTATCGATATTATCTATCTTAAAATACGTAAACATAGATGTATCCAGAATTATAAAGCCCAGACAAACGCACGGACAGTTAAATACCTGACACCATTTAACAAAAGTCCTATTAAAATTGAAAGAGTGAAATTTCCAATATACTACGATGCTGTTGAGCTAACAATTCATCTGCATCTAACAAGGTCACAAATTTAAATACGATTGAGGGACGCTGAGAAGACAGTAAAGCGATAATAAATTATAATTGGACTAGAAAGATGATAGGTTTAACTCTTTCATTCATGACTTAAAGATTGTTAGGGAATCATTCTGACGGTAAACAGGAATTAGCGAGTTCCAAATTTTAACACAATTGAATTGGATACTGGATTTGATTTTGGATCTATCATAACGGGGTATCACGAGGTTATTCGCATTTCTTGTGTAACGATTGTGTACATCCAAAAATTTCATAATTGAATTGAATAGTTCTTGATCATAGTTTCTGTGAAAAGTTTTGAACGCGTATAGGGCAATTTGGAAATTATATTGATCTTCCAGTTCCAGGATATTCATGGCTTTAAAATGCTGATTAGTATGGAATTGAATGGAAGGCTATTTATAGCTCTAATAGTTTTCTTTTGTATTTCAATATTTTATCCGTTTTATTTTTGTTTGTTTTTCTAGACATTTTTGTTCAATACATTTTTTTGTTCTAGAATTTTTTGTCTAGAACATAGTAAAATAAAGGGTTTTAAGGACAGATTGGCGGAGGAATTTGTTTGATTTATAAAGAAGGCCTATAGATTTTGACAATTTAAATGATATGCTGCCGATGTGATTCTTGAACGTCAGATGTTTGTCAAAATATACCCCACTGAATTTAGTACTGTCATCTCAGGAATTCTATCGTTTTCAATTTGCATAATTGGTAAATTCAATTTACGCTTATATGAGAACAATATGTAGCTAGTTTTTTTGCCAATAATTCCAATTCGGTTTGCAGTTAGCCACTTGTTAAAATATCCGAGTTCCTTGTTAATTGAGACAGTTAATTCGCTTATGGTGTTTGAAGGGATGCAAGTCGATAATGTACTATCATCAGTAAGCAGTGTATTCTTGAAAAAAGACGATGCGTTAACTATATCGTTTAGAAAAATTAAGAATAGCAGAGACCCTAAAATAGAACCTTGAGGAACACCATGACTAATATTGAGCATAGGGGATTGGACTCCGTTCGCAGTTACATATTGTTTGAGGTTGGACAGATATGAAGTGAACCAATTACTAGTTATTCCTCGTATTCCATAAGGTCTTAGTTTAGATGATAATATTGAATGATCAACACAGTCAAAGGCCTTACGAAAGTCAAGAAATATAGAGAATACAATGTTGTTTGAGTCTATGTTATTATATAAGTAAGGAAGATGATTAATTTGCTTGAGTTGTATTTTTATTGGCTCTGAAGCCATACTGGTTTTCATGAAGGATACTGTTAACAATCACGTAACGGAATAATTGATTGTGAACTATTTTTTTCAATTGATTTGGAAAATAAGGGAAGAACTGACATGGGTCATGAGAAGACTTTAAAGACAGGTCGATAATTTCCTGTATCAGTCTTATCACCACCTTTGTAAATGGGTGTCACTCTAGCAGTTTTCAATGAGTTAGGAATTTTTTCTTGAATTAAGAACTTGTTGACAATCGAAGCTAGGATTGGGGATAATATATCTGCTAATTTCATTATGATACTGATGGAGCAACTATTGACATTTCCAGGCTTACTTTTTTGAGATAAGATAATTGAGGTAATGTCTTGAGATGTTACTGGCGAAAAATATAAAGAATTAACACAATTGTTGTTCGATAGATATTTAAAATGGTCGTTTTCAATAGTGCTGATAGTATCGGTAATATTTTTACCAACCTTCACAAAGTATTAATTGAGTATATTAGCTAAGGGAACTCTACTCAACGAGACAATATCTTAACAGTTTTAGATTTTTTTACTGCTCCCAACTTATAGTTGGATCAACGGAGATACGATTCAAGCATTAATAAAACGCATGTTTCTGTTATTAGAAAGTCACGAATCATAAGAGAGAATGTGTCAATAAACAAGTCTTGACACGTTGGCAATGTCACGCTGTCAGTGCAATAAGTTACGTTTCCTGCTTTGGATTAAATATTCTTGTTTTACTTCTCTATATCCTACCGTGCAGAGTGAACTTACTGTCGGTCGCAACGATATCCTTGTTTTACTTCTCTATATCCCCCCGTGCAGAGTGAAGTTACTGTCGGTCGCAACGGTATCCTTGTTTTACTTCTTTATTTCTCCCGTGCAGAGTGAACTTTCTGTCGGTCGCCACGGTATCCTTGTTTTACGTCTCTTTTTCCTCCCGTGCAGAGTGAACTTATTGTTGGTCGCAACGGTATCCTTGTTTTACTTCTCTATACCTCCCCGTGCAGAGTGAACTTTATGTCGGTCGCAACGGTATCCTTGTTTTACTTCTCTATATCCCCCCGTGCAGAGTGAACTTTCTGTCGGTCGCAACGGTATCCTTGTTTTACTTCTCTATATCCCCCCGTGCAGAGTGAACTTACTGTCGGTCGC
>SDVV010014865.1:0-14684 GCA_016164225.1 Gammarus roeselii
AGGACGGAACTGACGAAGAGGGTTGGGTATTAGGAGAGGTAATGCATAGGACGGAACTGACGAAGAGGGTTGGGTATTAGGAGAGGTAATGCATAGGACGGAACTGACGAAGAGGGTTGGGTATTAGAAGAGTTAATGCATAGGACGGAACTGACGAAGAGGGCTGGGTATTAGGAGAGTTAATGCATAGGACGGAACTGACGAAGAGGGCTGGGTATTAGGAGAGTTAATGAATAGGACGGAACTGACGAAGAGGATTGGGTATATGGAGAGACAATGCAGAGGACGGAACTGACGAAGATGGTTGGGGATTAGAAGAGGTAGTGCAAAGGACGGAACTGACGAAGAGGGTTGGGTATTAGAAGAGGTAGTGCAGAGGACGGGACTGACGAAGAGGGTTGGGGCTAAGGAGAGGTAATGCTGAGGACGGAATTGACGATGAGGGTTGGGGATTGGGAGAGGTAATGCAGGAGACGGAATTGACGAAGAGGGTTGGGGATTAGGAGAAGTAATGCAAAGGACGGAATTGACGAAGAGGGTTGGGTATTAGGAGAGTTAATGCCCAAAACGGAACTGACAAAGAGGGTTGGGTATATGGAGAGACAATGCAGAGGACGGAACTGACGAAGAGGGTTGGGGATTAGGAGAGGTAATGCAAAAGACGGAACTGACGAAGAGGGTTGGGTATAAGAAGAGGTAGTGCAGAGGACGGAACTGACGAAGAGGGTTGGGGCTTAGGAGAGGTAATGCTGAGGACGGAATTGACGATGAGGGTTGGGGATTAGGAGAGGTAATGCAGAGGACGGAATCGACGAAGAGGGTTGGGGATTAGGAGAGGTAATGCAAAGGACGGAATTGACGAAGAGGGTTGGGGATTAGGAGAGGTAATGCAAAGGACGGAATTGACGGAGAGGGTTGGGTATTAGGAGAGTTGATGCAGAGGACGCACTGGTGTAGAGGGTAACTGTTTTTTGGAATTGCATGTGAATATTCTCTTAATTGGACTTGTGAAAGGTTTAGTCTGATGTAATTATGCTGGCTAATCCCCCGTCGACGTCATAAGTTAATAAGATTCTATTAAACAATGAGTCGCGTCTCGAGAAAGAATGCTTCGCTGGCATCAGGAATGTCATGTGTATGTTAAACATGCATTGCAG
Organism: Gammarus roeselii; assembly: GCA_016164225.1. NCBI lineage: Eukaryota > Metazoa > Arthropoda > Malacostraca > Amphipoda > Gammaridae > Gammarus > Gammarus roeselii. Next base: position 1,158 of record SDVV010014865.1, read on the forward strand.
CACATTTGGCAGGGCTCAGCAACGGTGTAAAGTTTTGCCAGGGAGTCATCCAGTATTTCAAAAAATTCTGTTATAAGCGTCCGTTGAGCAAACGCCCGCTATCCATCTTGATTTGAAGGAGACGGATTAAGATGTTGTTGTTGGACGTATCGTATGCGCTGTGCATGTTGGTGACCACATAATACCGTATCGGCTCTCCAATAAGAAAATCACAATGAAACCGAAGCGTATACCCGGGTATCAACGCTGCTATCTCCGCCACTGTACAGAAAGGTTCACAATAAAAAGTTATAGAACTTGTCCAACCAAATAAAAGAAGATTGAAAATACAAACAACGCATCGAAAACAGAAAGATGATGTCATTAATCTTAACTGAAGCAAAGCAGAATAGTCAATACCGGAAGTAAAATGCCTACGTCGAACAGTGACCCACAATAGAGGCAAAATCGCATAACGACCTGTACACTAACTCCACGCACACCAACACCTTCCTTAGGAAGATCATCTAACAACTGGAGCAGCGCGACTCAAGCGGCAGCCTGCAAGGCGGGTAATAGAACATTGTAAGCCCAATTGGGTACAATTATTTCTTGGCAGATGAGCCAAAAAATAATATATGAGGTAACTTTTCCATGAGAGGTGCGCCGAAGAAGAGAGTTGAATGGGCGTTGAAAACATCGCCAGAACTTGTCATACTGGAAACAGTCACAAAGGAAACTGGTTCATGTTACGGAATGAAAAATAATGTATTTAACGTCCGGAGTGGCGAATGATGAGGGAGGCAGTGCCCTAGGGCGTCATTTTATGACCTGCACCGTAACCAACCACCCGCAACCTCCGAGGGGAACGCACCACAAGCAGCCTCCGCTATCAGCCATAATACGAGACACTTTACGGCTTGAAGAGGCGTCACAGCACCTTGCCTGGAATCTGGATTTGGGGAGCTTTCTCTTCGTTATGATTGAATAACACAAAGAAAGTAGCATCTCGTCTAGACTTGGAAGGAGGGCGAAGGCACGCACTTTGATCAAAATGAATTGAAATAGATGCGCTGAAATCTCCAAAATCAATTATGAAGAAGTGATTGAAGTGTCACTTAGTTTACGACTCCGTCAACCAAATGAAGTCTGGACTTTATTATTCCTCATTATTCTCTATTATTCTTGTCAAGGCAGTCGCATGCAGTTAAGTGTTTCTGGTTGTAGTGACCGTTTTCTGGAAAGATGAGGAGACCGTGTTCTCCTCGAAAAATTACAGTGGCTCAACATTGACAACAAACTGGCACTCCACGAGTCAATCAAAATTCATAAAGGTCTTCTAGAAAAACATTCACACGGCAGCTAAAGGCACATATTCTCTCGAGGTAAAAAGAACAATCGATTCACAAGATATAATGATAATCTGGAGGTTGATCACAGGAAAACAGAAACTGCCTGTAGAGCTTTTTCGATCACTGGACCAAAATCCTCAAACAGCCTCCCAGCAAGCCTCATGAATCTCAAATCCATCACGTCCTTCAAGAATAGACTTAATGAACATCAATTGACCGAATAATTCCAACCCGTCACTTTGCCCACAAACACAAACTAAATGCATAACACCAGTAACCAGAAAATGCATTCTGTTCTTGAGCATGTCCAAAAACACCACAACCATAACTCTCATTATTGAGACACCATCTAATCGTTTCAACTCTGACGATATATATGTTTTCTATGTTACGACCGATCACAATTGTCTTTGCCAATTACCATAAGTGTTAACTTACATTTTGTCTATATTTATGTTTCAAATGTTTCAATCGTTTTGGTATGATTTAAATAAGAGCTCAGTCTTTTTGAGGAACGACAGACACCTTCCAACTTTGACAAAGGTTAAATCGATTTTAATATAATTCATTTAATTATTTCTAACAATTACCGTACCATTTTGATGATACAATCATTGCCTTATAAGCTAATATTTTTCTTTGTCTTCTATAACAGAAGTATATTCATCCGACTTGTGTACTCCAGCATTGTATTATTCTGATTGCCAATAATTTAATTATTTCTTAGCAGTCATGAAGTGTGTATATTATATTTCCAGTTGTTTGATATGTATTTTATGTACAATTTTATTTGTATATTTTATGTCACCTTTTCACCCCTTCATTATTCATATAATGGTTTAGACCCATCTTTACAATATGTCAGCGCTTTCGATTTCCCAACCCTATGTCGTATCCAGGTTTTCTGTATAATTCATGTCGTCCATCCACAATTTTGTCATCAAACAATGATGTAGGATTCTCATTACAATGTAAGCACATTTCGATGTCCCAACCCCATGTTCTCGGGACTCTAACCACGTGCATGCGTGATTTCCCACCCCATGTACTTGTTATTTTCCACACCCATGTATTTTGTTATTTATCCACCCCATGTATTTCTTATTTTTCATCCCCGCGTGTCACTGGTTTTCCCAACACTATGTAGTCGTGATTATTTTGTCAAATATATTTTTTCTGTATGTGCACTGATGATACTATTGTGAATAATATTTCGCACCATGTTATCCGAGCCAGCGGCCCCTAGAGATGAGCTGCGATGAATTCAAATTGAATGGCGTAGATGATAACGAAGTTTCAGGAAATATGTTCAAGAATTTAAGTATTTTTCACCAATTAAAAACCCGTTGCCAGACGATGGAAATAAATGATTTAATAATAATAATAATGATAACAATAATAATAATAATAATAATAATAAAAGTTATAATATTTTTTTCCCAAAAGTCTGGAACGTGTATGAACAACTCTACAAGTACTGCCATCTGGATTACATTAACTCCCCAATATTGAAATTCATAGCATTTTCTACTCAATGTCCTCTTATGAATCTATTTGATGCAATAGTAAATGTAATCAAATGAAAAAAATACATATTATATAAGATTTCTGTACATGGAAGAAATCCTAAAAATCACATAAGGTTAACCTCATCATCAAGCTTTCTTACTACACCTAAAATTTATAAAAAATATTTCATCGTAAACTATACAGGGTTTTGCATTTACCTTATCTTTTTAAATAAGTACTATTAAAAGCTAAAATTGATGTTGAAACATGTTTACTAAATACATCCTGAATGCGACTGCGCCCCACTGCATAAACTGATGTTGCAACTCAACTAATGTTATTGTAAGCGTCAGAAGTCTACCGTACTTTACGAAGAATGTACCGTAACAAAGAAGCAAGTGCAGACAATCACTAACAAGTTCCAAATAAACCTTGGAAAGTTATGATCTCTCTAATTTCCAAAGGTAAAGCATTAGACGTTATTCTTACCCAATTCATAAACAGAACAAAACAAGCGGCGCTGACGGAGCCTCTCCAGAGTAAGGTCCTCCGCCTACTCCTGGGCGAGAGCAGAAAGGCTACATTATTACTCATAAGCCCTCTGCAACGTCCAACAACAATGCACGCAATTCGACCGCAGTGGAGGTCCACAGCGTCCAGCCATTGAGGAGGCCGTTCCATAAGCCATTTCAGAGGCCATTCCAGCCACCATTCTACGCTTGTCCGTCCCAACAGAGCCGTTCTAACCCTCATGTATGCCAAAAAAGAACGAGTTTGCTACGGGATTTAATTGAGCCGCAAGGACACAATAAAAATGTTGAGCGACGACGTGACCGGCGTATAAATCTACGGATTTCAGGTTCCTTGGACGGCTGGTGAGAGCTATATCGCAGACCTGGCACACAGAGGATGGAAAAGAAGAATTGCGGCCCTCACTAACAGTGGATTGGGGGACTGCAGCTCTCAACACCACACAAAGAGCGAGAGGGGGCTGCAATCTCACACAGAGAGCGAGAGGGCTGCAACCCCCACACACAGAGCGACAGGGGGCTGCAAGCTCACACACAGAGCGAGAGGGGCTGCAACCACCACACACAGAGCGAGAGGGGCTGCAAACTCACACACAGAGCGGGAGGGGCTGCAACCGCCACACACAGAGCAAGAGGGGCTGCAAGCTCACACACAGAGCGAAAAGGGCTGCAACCACCACACACAGAGCGAGAGGGGCTGCAACCTCACACACAGAGCGAGAGAGTCTGCAACCTCACACACAGAGGCAAAGGGAGCTGCAACCTCACACACAAAGCGAGAGGGGCTGCAATCCTCATACACAGAGCGAGAGGGGCTGCAACCATCACACATTGAGCGAGAGGGCCTGCAACCATCACACATTGAGCGAGAGGGCCTGCAACCATCACACATTGAGCGAGAGGGCCTGCAACCATATACACAGAGCGAGAAAGAGCTGCAACCTCACACACAGAGCGACGGGGAGCTACAACCTCTCACAGAGCGAGAGGAGGCAGCAAACTCACACACCGAGAGAGAGGGGGCTGCAGCCTCACACAGAGAGCGAGGAGGGCTGCAACCCTTACACACAGAGCGAGAGGTGGCTGCAACATCACACTCGGAGCGAGAGTAGCTGCAACCAACACTGAGCGAGAAGGGGCTGCATCCCTCACACACAGAGCGAGAGGGGCTGCAACACTCACACACAGTGCGAGAGGGGTGCTGCAACCCTCACACACAGTGCGAGAGGGGGCTACAATTCTTACACACAGTGCGAGAGGGGGCTGCAATTCTCACTCACAGTGCGAGAGGGGGCTGCAACCCTCACACACTGAGTTGCTACAAAGCCCAGCATAACAGGACAGCGGTAACGAACATGTATAATTTTACATTCAGGAAATCAAAGAAATAATATTTTTTTCGTACACAAATGGCATGGTATTATTTTTTCTTCATCCCAAATCTATACATGAACATACACAAATCTAAAATACGTATAATTATAAGCAAAGATCAATCAGATTGAGTAGCTTATTGTTCTCATCACAATGAGTAACTGAGAAAATGGGACCGAGTATGAACGGCGACGTGCATCTTACTTCCATAGCCAAACGAACAAGTTTGGACAATTGAGAGTGAAGAGCACGTGTAGCTATGTAGGAAAACAGAGAATGGATAAAGACCTACCAGTGGTATTTTTGATACAAGCCAAAAAAAGTCAGCACTAAACGCCTCGATTCCCGAGGCCGTCTTGGCAGGTATCACCGTAATATGCTCTCCCGCATATTAAACACATGATACAATGTGTTTAATGTCAATGGTTTGGAAAACGTTATTCCACAGACTACGAGAGAGCATGCATGCCCATATTAATGCCCTACTCATGCCTTACGTATTATACCGTCCTTAAAATCAACAGGCACGATTGTGATCCTGACATAGGAGGTGGACAGAAAGATGTCGTCCCTTAAACCCCTGTAGAGTTTAGCTGATTTCAAGTCCACCCGTGTGCTGTGTAGGATTTATTTTGGACGCCGGCATGAATGGTCCAACATCACTGACCGGTGCCCACAGCAAGGGTCTGATGACGCTGCAGCTCGACGATGCACAGTGTGGCGCTGTCGTGATAACGTGGAGTCGTTGCACTTCATTTGCGGAAGCAAATTTTTCATTATATATTAGATAGTCGATGTTAGGCCAAATAAAAAATTACTTTCCCCCCCCCCCACCCATTAATATAATTTCGCTTCCTGCTAACTCGTGACAGTAATAAGAGTACCAGCTCCGGTGATGCTTAATGTATGGTGGCAAGAACTGAGCGGGGCCACGCCACAGCTTGGGGAAACGCTAGAGCAAACTGACACTAATAAGCTCAATTGGAAAGTCTTCCTCAGAAGAGATCGAAACAAGCACGGCTTCTTAATCTGGGAATGATAGAAGAAATAGACATGATCAAGAATCTGCTTGGAAAGAAACAGTATTTATATGAACACTATATATTGAAATATGTGAAAAAAACAATCCCTTATACAACAAGCCTAGCCTCAAGATATGTCTGCTGAGTAATTTTTTTTTTGTAAGCAAACGTCTAGATATTTTGATGTAACTCGAAACTGTTTCTGAACACAGTGAAATAAATTACAGATGATTGAGTGAGATAACAGCTCCCCAGCGGTGACAGGAGAAGTACATATGGCGCCTAAAACGGCATTCTAGAGTTACTTTTGGTGGGGCAACGACGGATCAGCTGAGCAAAACGTGCAATCTAGAGTGAGTGGCGGAAGACGAGTAAGAACCGGTTTGGCGCGTGAGTCAGCTAACGGGTGACTCATTATGACGGATGGACGGACAGCTTTCGGATTATTCATAAGGTATGTTAATAGGTTATATATATTATCAGTTTTTTATACGCCAATAGCTTATATATATAGAACGTTTACACACTACCTTTGGTATTCGCATTTCAATGCTGGGCATACTGTATTGCAGTTTTGTTGCATGTCATGTTGCATACATGCACTTTCAATACTTGTCCTCTGAATGCTTAGGATATTGATACCATACATTTATAAAATAATTTTTATTGATAATAAATATAACAGTTACAAAATAATTCACATGCAGTAATAAAGGTTAACACTCCAAACAGTACCCGCTTGCACGAATGTTGTTTTTCCGGACAAGTTCATGATGACTTTTTCAAGCTTGGTATCATTTCTACGTCGTTCGATATTAACCAATTTACACGTGGCATAGATTCAATTAGTTTATTGTTATTTTCTGCGTTTGTTTATATCAGTACCCTTCCGCTCGGTTCTACTTACTCCTGCAGTAACTCCTTCATCCATTTTTTTCTATTGCGAGCTATCGCACACATAGAAAAAGATGCTATATAAACAGGTGACTGAAACATTCCTTCAAATGAGAATCACCCACGAGTAAATATGACTCACTAATAGCGGTCGGATGCTTGATATTGTATTTTAGGCAATGTTCTGTGTATTTTCCAGTCGTTTATTTCATATGTATATATTATCTATAGGTAGTTGGCGAGTTGATGTTTGTATTTTGGGTTGATGCAGCAATTTCGTTACGAAATTATATCTACCCCACAACGCATTATCCGGGTTTGAGCCAGATATATCGGTGTTCCATTGACCCGGTGTTCCTATAGCGAGAGTACCTAAACGATATGGATTTATTGTAATTTCTTATATTGTGTTATGTGTACTTAGTAATATTCGGTTGATTTATGTTGACTTAGTAGTTTTTTTGGAATTTTGAATAGTTATCTCATACAGTTGTGGGAATTTTTAGGATATTTTAGGTTTGTATTGTCCATGTAGTACACTATTTCAGACATAATTGGTCGGTTATTGCATCATTTTGGTATTTCATATGTATATATAACATTCTATTACGATAAGACCGTGTTTACTTTAGTTAAAGGTTACAGCGAATGTTGCTCGCATGTCCTGGTATCTTATTTACGTCAGTTGTTTGTTTGGTTACATGTTTTTTCCTCGTTCGTCACGGTTTTTAATGTATGTTCTTGGTATGGTAGAGAATTGATCTTCTTGCTTTGTTATAACTCGAGAGTTTTTGTATGTGTCTTTCAGTTTTGTATGTTCTCTGTACAGTTTACATCTTCGATGCAAGGTATTGGGTATTTTATACAATATCGGAATATTAGGATATATTGCGTTTGTATCTACGATGTAGAACATTATTTCAGGTTTAATTTAGTTACATGCTGTTAATTTTTAGTGTTCTGTATATCTTCTTACATCCTGGTACAATGTTTGACGTGGTTATTATAGATATAAAAGATCCCATTTGTTACAAACTCGGTCTTGCTGTTAGGTTATTGTATGTTTATTATTGGACCATTCTTCGTTGTTTAGGATGAGTTATAAGTGTCCCATAGGCAAAAACCCGATGTGTTTATGCCTATTTGTGTAAGTAGACCGATTTTCTATGCTGGATGCCATAGTGTATTAAAACATTTATTGATAATTAGAACAGAGTAAAGAATCTTATTTGGCTATTTATTATAATTGTTGTTGTTGTTGTTGTATGATTTTTCCACGATAATCATAGGAATGTATGTTTAAGAGGTGTAGTCCGTACTTCATCTTTGTGAAATTTCGTCATTGAACCATAGCAAGTGTTTAGGGTAACGTTTTAGAAGACGATTTACTGGATGATGGGGTCCTGGTGAAGAGGTGCTTTACACTCTTTGGTGGTCATTTGGAGTTCATCTATGTTCAACGTGAATTATGTAAGTTCTTGTGGACGTCGATCATAAGTTCCATTGGTTTGTTAGAGTGATTATCCCACAAGCTTCCATTGGTTTGTTAGAGTGATTATCCCACAAGCTGCCATTCGTTGTAGTGGTTTACTTAGGTCATCAGTGAACAGATGCCCAGATTTTTATGGCCACACTTTTTGAGACTCATGTCAGCCCCATTTTGACAACTGTGCCTGTGTATAGATTCTTGGTTATGTCCAGGATGTGACTTTGCTCGACGTTGTTCAGAGATGATTGACTAAACAGCTGCATGGTACGTCTGAGGTATTTTATTATGACCGGGTGTTCCCTCTAAATTTTTCATATATCAGTGGTAGTTTGCTGAGAAGCGACTAGTAAAGTATTGTAGAGTTCGTTGTTATGACACAGTGCGCTTTGATTTTCTCCTACTAGAGGCATAGCATCAGTTAGGCCTAGGGATTTGTTATAGATTTGAACAGGCATCGTAGAACAAATAACAAATAACAATGTTAAATGTCATAGATTTTCGGTATGGCTGTTATGTTAGTATATGATTTTTCATGAACCAGATCCCCTTAGGAGGTAAAGTGCAGGATTATTTATATTTATTATAAGTTCGGTAGCGTACATCGGCATCGTGTATTGATTGACTATACATCTTTCCATATTGGTGTAGGTTATATCCTCTGGGGTATGGCAGGATACGCCGTATATCATAGTTAATCAATGTCGGTTAGGGTAGAATAGAGAATCTTATTTAGCTAATTTTTATAGTTGTTGTTGTATGTTTCAATTGGTTATCATAGGAATATATGTATTAGGTATAGATTCGCCTAATATCATGGAATAGCGGGTATAAAATACACTTAATTGGATGTAACGATTTAAAATATTGGTAGGTTTCAGCTCTCGACACTGGATTTGGATCCGGTTCTATGTCGTCTTGGAGAATCAGTACCGGATTTGTACTGTTATCCGCTCGCATGTCTTTACTAGATGCTTATTCCCGTATGTCATACTTATATCAATGTTTGTGATACGTTTGCAGTTGTACACATAGAAGTTATTGATTAATTCAGGCTTTTGTTATGAGATTGTGCTCCAATTCAGAATATCTGGCTTATTTGAGCATTCACAATATCCACTGTAGCATTTTTCACTAAAGGCTTGTGAAGATGGCCGTAAACCTAACTCATCCTAACCTAATCTAACCAAGGATTACATTTTTTTCACCTTTTTTCATACTTATGTTATATATTTCTTCATTGATTTAAGCTCCATTCATATCAAATCTATCCACTTGACTGTAGTTTTTACCAATCTTTATCAGTTTATGTACCTACATATAAACATTTTTTCACTTTGCTTGTTTCAAGTCCAGTAATATCGACTAGTTTCAGGTAATGTTAGGCGATCGCTCGTTAGTAGACTGTAGAGTCCCAAACGTTTATGTAAGCTTACCGCATATGTCAGTGATTTTTATAGGTGTTAAAAAGTTAGCAAGTTTATGTATGGTTATGCTGTTAGAATACGTTTTTTTGTAGTGTTGGATGTATTGCTCCTTCCATTTTCGTCTATTATTACGAAAATTTAAGAAATCCCCTTTAACATATTTACAAGAAATCTGTTATGTAAGGTCCGCAGTCAACAAGATGTAGGATATAAACCATGTCTAAGGTACATAATTAGCAAAATATATATAAATTTACGACAACATCGATCACATATCAATAAATATGTGTCAGCATATGCCGATATAATGTAGGCATATACACGGTTGATAGCGGCATATGTCGGCATATGCCGGAATATGTCAGCATATGTCGGAATATGTAGGCATATGCCGATATAATATATGGCGTATACACGGTTGATAACGGCATCTGCCGGTATAATGTAGGTGTATTCACGGTTGATGTCGGCGTATTCCGGTATAATGTAGGCGTATACATGGTTAATGTCGGCATAATGTAGACACACACACATTTTCTATGCATATGCAGGATCGGTTAACATCTGAGGCATTTTTACCTCATTAGAATAAATCCCTTGTTTTTTTGTGTTACAAGTTATTTAATGTGGAGCAGCTTTACGTCACGTTAGGTTAAAAAATATAGTCATCCTAACCTAACACTGACTCCATACCGAGAATGACTCCACTGACTCCATACCGAGAATATACTAACATAACAGCGATACCAAAAATATCTGACATTTAACCTGAGTTCGTGAGAATATTATAATTTTTACTACGATACCTGTTCAAATCTATAACAAATTCCTAGACCTAACTAATGCTATGCCTCTAGTAGGAGAAAGTCTAAGCCCACTGTGTCATAACAACGAACTCTACAATACTTTACTAGGTCGCTCCTCAGTAAACTACCACTGATACATGAAAAATTTAGAGGGAACACCCGGTCATGATAAAATACCTCAGACGAACCATACAGCTGTTTAGTCCATCATCTCTGAACAACGTCGAGCAAAGTCACATCCTGGACATAACCAAGAATCTATACACAGGTACAATTGTCAAAATAGGGCTGACATGAGTCTCTAAAAGTGTAGCCATACAAATCTGGGTTTCTGTTCACTGATGACCAAAGTAAACCACTACAACGAATAGCAGCTTGTCGGATAATCACTCTAACAAACCACTGGAACTCAACATCAACGTCCACAAGAACTTAAATAATTCACGTTGAACATGGAGGAACTCCAAATGACCACCAAAGAATGTAAACCAACTATACACTAGGTCCCCACCCTCCAGTAAATCGTCTTCTAAACGTTACACTATACACTTGCTAGGGGTTAATGACGAAATTCCACAAAGATTTCTAAGTTATGGACATACATACATTATGTAAACGTGTTATGACTGTTCCAATTGAAAACGCAATGCATTATGACCATAATTAATGGTAAAATATTTCGATGAATCTTGAAAAAAAACTATTTGTCCATTTCCGCGTGAGGTTATTGATCGAATGTGGACAGGGTGAGCAAATGTCACTCTGTACTCAAATGTAAATTGTTAGTCCCGATGGGCTTCTGAAACGATTGCATGTGTTGAATATTCAACGCCCCTTTGTATTTTGAAAGGTCTAAAATATTGTTCCAGAATGAACAGTGCAATTGCTTAATGAAAACCAATCTCCGGCGGTGTGCTGCAAATAACTCACCAAGTCTCATTTGAGTGCAAATGACCAAAATTATTTCATAGAGGACTTGCAATGCGTTAATGCAAACGGTTTCGTCAATTACCGTTTTGAAATGCTTGTCAATTGCCAAACATGCTAGTCATTGACGATATATTAATCTTCTAATCTATAACCAACCCGATTTTGTTACAAACTATTTATCGATGTACTGTTAATTTGTTCAGAGAATGCAGGGAGCTGGAGGAACAGTAATAAATTGCTCGTATACTTTTTCTGGACAGCTCATTTATTTACTTATTCTGCTGTTTCCTCCCGAGCTCTGCAGACACGAAGGAAAAACAAACATGTCTCTGAGCAGTTCAGTGTCTTCCAATGAACTGTTTTAAACACCAACGAGCTATGTTCACATAACGGATGGAGCAGTCGTCAGTGAACCTATTCCTGAAGAAAAGCCGTTTGATTAACACAAAAAACTTCTGCAGATTGATGGCCAAGGATTAAAAAAAATAGAATGAATAAAGACTGCAGAGGAGTTCAATTTGTCCCAAACTACCAATCAAAGGAAGACATTCAAGATGCAAAGTAGTCCTTTGATTCCGGCTCCTTGAAATCATAAACGAATTGATAGAAGAAGAAAAGATGGATTGAGATGACCAGTGTCAACGATGAAGATTTCATCAGGTCTGATGAAGAAGCCCTCGTAGATGAGGTCATGTGGAGCGTTGGTAGAAAACTTGGGACAATAACAGCTGAAAGTTTTTATTCGCCAGAAACCTGAGGAGTGATGACGAGACTGTGGTCGGACTCATATAGTACATCTCCAATAATATTACTCGTCGAGGACGGATCAAGTGTAAATACAACAGATAGCAAAAATGTTTGCAGAACAGGTACTTTTTCGGTTAGACAAACCATTTGGAGATGAGCCGATGCTGGGAATTTATTATTCCAAGACATCAAAAAACAAGTTAGCAGCTTTATTATTTTTACAAAAACTCTGGCAATATGTTCGTTAAAATTGCAATGAAATCAAACGTTCATTAGAGTGAGTGGTAAATAATTTGGCCGAGATTATGAATTCGATTAGTGTTCGTCAAAATCAGTCGCTTTTGTCATCATCAACCGTCGTACGACCTCTCTGTACCTTCACACTATTCTTGATACCTTCATACACCTACTCCTGCACTGTCCAACTTCCTACACCTTCCAAATCCATACACCGTCATGTCACTCCCTACACCGCTATGTCACTCCCTAAACCACCATGTCACTCCCTACACCATCATGTTAATCATTACACCGTCATATCACTCCCTACACCTTCTTGTCACTCCCTACAACGCCCTGTCGCTCCGTACACCGTCCTGTTGCTCCCAACAGCGTCCTGTCACCCCCTACACTGCCCTGTCGCTCCCTACACCGTCCTGTCGTTTCCTGTCGCCCCCTACACCGTCTTGTCACTCCCAACACCGTTTTATCACTCCCGACACCGTCCTGTCACTCCCAACATCGTTCTGTTGCTTCCTACAACATTCTTTCACTCCCTACACCGCCCTGTCACCTTTACTTCATGCTGAGCGTTGCACTGAGAGGGAGCCAATGGAACAGCTTCGCAAAAGCAGGTCAGGGAGAAAAATCCTTCCCACGCATTTTAACCTAAATTGTCCCGGCTCCCCCATCACTCTTCAGCAAGCAATAACTCACTCGGAGAGACGTTGCTAAGCGGCTCATTGATTGCTTGTTGGAAGAGAGGCCGTCCATGCGAAGGGAGAACGGTGGGGAGTCAACTCGAATCGACCAATCAGTATATGGATCTTCAATAATCTAAGCTTGAAGGGCCGACTCGCCGGAGAGATGAAGCCGTCTCAGCAACATATGTTACCGCAATGGAAGAAGAAAGGCATCTCTACAGCGTTCGCCTCGATTTATAACTCAATTTGGAAAATTGAGCACCATGTAAGACGATTATGCTGATCCTTCACATGGTGGGAATACCGTGCCAGGCTATCAGTCTACGAGGAGAGGTGTGGTCGTGTACGGTTAGTACTGTCTCGTGTGGGTGTGCGTGGTGCACGTGCTACGATGGAAGCGATTTATGAGTAAAACGAAGACTATGTGATTAAAATAGGGACGTTATTTGCAACACATATACGATGTATGGTCAACGGCAGTGATTTTTTTCCGACGCCATATGCAGCATATCTCTTTCTCTCTCTCTCTCTCTCTCTCTCTCTCTATA
>SDVV010014866.1:0-14684 GCA_016164225.1 Gammarus roeselii
ATCGTTCGAGAATTCCTGATAACGTATGATGCTTATTCATCGATTTATGATATATCACATCAAATTCCTCCACATGACTCTATTTTTCGTAGTTTTTATTTATCATAACGCACAATGTAGACACATACACCCATTTGTATGCGTATACAGGGGCTGTCAACATCTGTGGCATTTTTCCATTAGAACAACATCCCTTGCTTCTGTTACAAGACATTTAATGTGGATCAGCTTCACGGCATGTTAGGTTGGATGATCTAATCATCCTAACCTAACCTAATCTATTTTATCTATAAAATAATGTATTATCAATCGACTTTTCATGCTTACATGTGTTTTTTTCAGTGTTATAGGATTAATGCATAACAATTATCTTCACTTGACTCCACATTTTGATCTATCCATAGCAGTTCTGATTCACACTTCCAATTTTGTTCCAACAAATTTCATCTATTATTCCATAGGTAATTACATCGTTGATTGAATGTTATAGCTATTTTCATATGATTCATGATTTTAATTTGACATAATTTTAAATCCCTTTTACATGTTATTCACACCCATTAAAAAAACTAACATAACCTAACCTTATGTATGGTATTCAGTCTTTGATATATACATATGAACCTCTTCACACGGTTCTTTATAAAACTTTCACCTAATTCTTTCTACTTCGTGTTCACTCTCGTCCCATATTAGTTAGCAGAGAGGCCAGAGTTTCAATCTTAGACGATTTGAATGTTACATGTATTTCATATTCGTATCCTGTTTCACCCAAGAAAATACTTCGTCTAATACTTGATCTACGACATTTACTCCAATATCTCCAGACAGTACATCCTTGTTTCTAGATTTGCTGTCTTATTCCCCTTGAACTTTGTCACATACGACTGCAACAGTGGATCTGGTGAATGTTCGAATAAGTCCGATATTTTGAATTGGAACGCAATCGCATAACAAAGCCGGAATTGATCAATAACTTCTGAGTGTATAAGCTCAAACGGATCACGAACATTTATATAAGTGAGACATGCGGGAATGAGCATCTAGTAAAGACATGCGAGAGGATAACTTAACTGAGATGTATATTAAAATATTGAAGAATTTCAACACTAACACTTCTCACAAATCCGGTAGATTTAGTACTCCAAGGCGACATGGAAACAGACCCAACTCCAATGTCGAGAGGTAAAACTTTTCAGTATTTTGGATCATTACATACAATTAGACGAATTTTATACCCAACAATCCATGAAATTAGGCAAATTTATACCTGATTTAGATATATTCCTTTGATAATCAATCAAAACATAGAACAACAACTATAATACACCTAAATAAGATTCTCTAATCTTCCATAACCGACAATGATCAACTATTATATACGGTATATCCTACCACACCCAGATGATAAATCCTATTCCAATATCCCACGTGATCTGGTTCATGACTAAGATCGTATACTAATAACATAACAGCATAACAGTCATACCGAAAAAAATCTGACTTATGAAACAAACACCAAGTTCATGCATAACAAATAAAAAATAAAACGGTATCCGTTCAAATCTAAAACAAATTCCTAGACCTAACTGATATTATGCCTCTAGTAGGACAAATCCAAGCCCACTGTGTCATAGCAATCAACTCCAATGCTTTACTAGGTCACTTCTCAGCCACCATGGTACAAAATCTCAGACAAACCATGCATCTGTTTAGTCCTTCGTCTCTGAACAGCGTCGAGCAAAATTACATCCTGGACATAACCAAGAAACTATACAAATTACAGTTGTCAAAATAGGGCTGACATGAGTCTCAAAGAGTGTGGCCATAAAAATCAGGGCATCTGTTCACTGATGACCTAAGTAAATCACTATAACGATCAGCAGCTTGTTAGATATCTCCTCTAACGAACCCATGGAACTGGAGACCGACATCCACAAGAACTTACGAAACCACGTTGAACTTGGACGAACTCCAAATTAACACCAAAAAAGTAAGCCGCCTCTACACCACGACCCATCTACCCAGTAAATGGTCTTCTAAAACGTTAAACTATACATGCAATGGTTAAATAACGAAATTACACATAGATGCAGTACTGATTTACACCTCTTAAACATATATTCCTATGATTATCTTGTAAAAAATCATACAACAATAATAAAAAACTACGTTATTCTCTATACTGCTCTTATACACAGTAAAAATTGTTGTACACTAGTGTATCCATCATAGAAAACAGGAAATAAACGTAAACGCAAAGAGCTTTTGCCTAGGGGACTCTCGAACTCCTCCTAAACATTGAAGTATGGTCATACAGTAAACATATAATAAGCTAACAACAAGACCAAGTTTGTAACAAATGGAATCTTCTATATATAAAATATCCACGTCAAACATTGTACCAGGATGTAAGAAGATAAATAAAACACTAAAAATATACAACTTGTAACTAATTTTTACCTGATATGATGTTCTACATTGCAAATACAAACGTTATTTTCCTATAATTGTATGAAAACCGAATACCTTGCATCGAATATGTAAACAGTAGAGAGAACAAACAGAACTCAAAGACACATACTAAAATGGTCAAGATTTAATAAAATAAGGAGAATGATGCAATAACCGCCCAATTATGGTCGAAATAGTATGCTACATGGAAGATGCAATCCTAAAATATCCTAAAAAATTCCTATAACTGTATGAGATAACTATTCAAAAATTTAAAAAACACTCCAAACTCAACATAAATCAACCGAGTATACATAACACAATGCCATTTTAGACGTTATATTAAGTACCCATATACAATGAGTATCGGCAAATGTTGGAAGCTAAACACTTTTCGCGTGTATATTAACAACCTTATTAAATTAGGCCCATTTCGCGATATCATCGGTACAGCTTCAATAGCTAGCTTTTGAGATATCGTCTTACCATAATGTTACCGATGCTAAAAAAAATACCACGAGATGAAAATTACTCAGTCGACGCAATCAATATTTTGTTAGTTATAATACTGAAATGTATACGTTTTAAAATGTAAGGTATTGGAATTATGTGATTAAATCAGAATGGTATTTTTTGATTGCTAGATGAGAAATATTTGCTGTTTATACTTTCATGTCGTCTGTGTGAATAAGAAGGGTTTTGTTCCAATATTGGCGATTTTGACAGCATCGGTATTTATTTACTCAACTGCCATCAGGTTAATATCTGAAGAATAATTACGGCGCATCATTCATACAGTTTGTCCCGCCTATTGCTTTGTGCTCCAAATTAAAGCGATATGTGTTGGGATATTTTCGTCTTGTGTTGAGATTAACATTTTCCTTATGATAGTTTTGTGTGTTGTATGAGATATAAGAACATACTGTATGTAATCTAAAACCTCAGCGAAGGGAGTTTTTCATAACATTTTGCTGGGACACTGCTTGATCAAATTTTTTCCCATGAAGATTTTTTTCGTGATACATGTTTAACCGTCTCCCGAAAAAAAAATCAGTTTAGGGGTTAGGCAACTCACCATCGGTCAAACCGCGTTGTAGGTCTGCGTACGGCACAACCTAAGGCGAACCGTCATGCGCTACCATACATCTGCAGGCACCCGTTACTGGTCAGTACGCTTTAGACAACTTGTGATGCTTGGATCGAAACAACATGATGCGATTTCTGCATTGATGTAGGAGAAAATCATATGTTACAATCGCAGTCTCTCGATAACAATACATTTTCTTAGGAAACAGCTTTGGAGAAACAAGTTTCAGTTATTTCTTCACCAGGGGTCATACTTTTTTAAGTGTCGGACGAAGGCAATATCGTTTTTATTTAACGCATGATCTCATGACTCACATTATTCAATGCCTCCGTAAAGCTGGTAAACGAATGCCTACTGTGCACCAGGCGTGCCTCATAAAGCCTCTGAATGGCATCGGGAGAGTCATAATAACTGCGGGGCAACGTTACCAGGGAAACGTGGGAACGAAAAATAGTGACGTCGGAGGCTCGCTTACTCTTCTTGTTCACCGCTAACTCTGGGGAGAATGATATGATTCAATAAATCTAAACCTACATTTGAGTCATTTCCTAATGCTGCGAAACTATTTTATCGTGTTCGGTGGTGGCCGCAGTATCTAAATGAAGATTTTTTAAAATTGGTCTGCCTTTCTAAAAGTCCCCCTCCGACGGCAAAATGCACTTTAAACAAAAAGATGTGAATTATGTTTATTTCGGCTATAAATAACCATTCATATACATTAGGAGTACAACATTTATATTCTGAATATATATTTTTCTTATGTTTGTCGTCTGAATCGGAACATTTTTTTATCGTATGTGTGTCGTCTAAGCCGCAATGCGTGTATGAGTGTGCGCGATTGTGCTATAGCTGGCTTTACAAACAAGTGTCTGTCTAGCTCTTCTGTTCACGTGCGTATACGTGCAAAACCAAAAACATATCTACCCTTGTTACTCCTGTCGACTTGTACTACCATTCCCTCTCGTTTCGAGTCAAAACACTCCCAACATATATGCCTCCGAATCACATGCAAGGTAATCACACTTTCCCACGGTATAACTTTTTACCAAAGTAGCTTTCCATTTTCCATCCGCAAATTGTATAACCAGACTATTCATCACAGCACAAATTTTCATTATTTCAAGTAAATTTCTTCAATTGCACTCCTACTCCTCTTGTCCTCCATATCCCTTATCACCCTATGAGTCCTTGCCATAATCCACTACTCCCTAATCCCACCCTACTGTAACTGCATTAACAGATCCAGAGCAAATTTGTCTGTACGGCACCCGGTCATGTTCCATTGGGAAGCAGCACTTATAGCTCCCCCCTGTTCGGGTCATGTTACATCTCAATTATGACCTGCAGCGATAGAACGTCGCTCGTACTAGCTTCTATTAGGCAGCTTGAACAGAGAAAATGAAACATAAATGACGAGCAGGACTGGACACACTTTGGGATAGAGGAATAACAGAGGACGGGCTAAGTTAAACTCAATAATTGGGAAAAATTAATTTGGGTAGCAATCTGTTTGGCTAAATGCTGCGTTTAACTAAAGGCCAAAAGAAATTGAGATAAAGCTGAATGTTCCTTTGAGTTGCAGATAAAAGAAGTTTACTGTACTCCTTGCTCATCGTACAGTGATTGGTGATGAATCAATTAATGAAGGTCGTTTCCTGATCACACCCATCGCTGAATGTCCCATGCGTTTATTATTGTTGACGGTTCAGCTGTAAAATATCATGCAATCACTCGTAAATATTTTTTTTTGTTACAATGATTTTTGGCACAATGACTTACTAATCATAGTCCCTATCCGTGTATATTACGGAATAACGACATCAAAAACTTTTTAACCCCGTGTCATAGAATAGACATTATTGATTTAGAGAAGGTTCAGAGTCGAAATAATAAACTCAACAGGGCGCTAGGCAATAGATCGTACGAAGACTGACTTCGGGAACTCAACCAATTTTTGAAGAAGACACGTCTAGTTCGAGGTGACCTAACCGAAGTGTGGAAAAATATGAAGGATTACGAAACATTCTAACGAATGATCTTTTTACTCTAGATGCGAACGGAGTGTTCAAGACCAGTGGACACTTGGACGTTCGTAAACGGTTTACATGCGACATAACCTCTTTCTTCTTTGCGAAGAGAGTTGTGGAATGGTACAGAGAGAAGCTGTACACAGTGAAAAAATTGGAACGCTTAAGGAACAGCAAGCAAATTCGAACAGAATCGTCCCTAATTAGCCTTCGGATATAGTGTAGTTCAGAAACAGTGCCCGTTATTAGTATCAGCTTGTTTATTTAAAATATTATGGATGGCATTGACATATGGAGGTTCAAATTATTGAAAGGCATGAGCACTTCCATGGTTAAAATGGTGCCCGGCATCAATACCTGCTCGTGGCAAGATAGTGTCCAGCATTGACACCATCCAACATTGGTTTAATTAGGAACAAAACTGGGACTATTTCAACACAACATCATTAGTTACGAGGCTTCCTCTTCAGGAACGGATTTGATCATTTCGAGTTTCATTGCGGAATGCTATTTCCTAATACAACCTTTCCCTTTCTGATTCTTTACTGCGAATACCACACAGACATATGAGACTCTCTTCGACGTTCTACTGCAGGAAAAATCTGGCTACCATCAAAAGGCATCCTAATTTTGGTGTTTATCATTTGTAAACGCTTGTAAACACTCCCATGATGGTTCTATCTATGTTGCTGAACGGTATTAGAATGATTGATGTGACACTCCAATGGTGGAGCGATTTTCGTCGATGGAAATGGTGGTAGGTAATTCAAAAAGTCTGTAATCACCACTCAAATAATACTAACAATAATAATAGACTTTAATTAAGCACTCGACGGTACAAAAAGGAAAACACAGAAGAAGTTTGACGGAGTATTCCTACCAATACATTCAAATTACGCCCCAAAAGATCATACATGGAGACTAGGTATAGTAGGGGTGAAATACGCGACATAGATTTATATGTTGAGTTAGTGACAAGCACGCCTAAATACATTTTATGTGACGCTCCCAGATGAATATGTACATAACAAAACTCAATGTTATAGAGAGATAAAGCACATAACCACCTGTCAGCCTACATATCAGGGACATCTCCCAGCCTCTCATCCATATACGTACAATAAGCCCACAACATGGAAAGGCAGATATTATTTCTATTAATTTCGGGATTTTCCTTCACCAGAAGGATTCTGTCCCATCTCTCAATTATTGGAGATAATTCGTAATCCTCACTTTTACATGAGGCCTCCAGGAAGAAATTTTACGAAATTATAGTACGCTCCTGGATGCTATGGCACTTTTTCTAGCTCGTACCTTAAGCCAGTCAACATAATTTGCTGCGAATACAAAGCTAGCACTCGTTCTTCTTGGTACACTAATCAACCTCCGGAAAATATCATTGTATGCTACTCTCTGTTTACTGATAGTTACACTCGTAAATTTACACCGCAGTGAGTTGCAGTCGATAGGGTAGCAGTAGGTTTTAAAGAGCTGTATTTCAACATCTGTCGTGTAGAAGTTGAATTTCCTTATTAGCTGATTGCCAGAGACGTTTAATTTCCGAAGCAGTTTGGAGATATAAGCATGGTCACACCGGTTGTTTGTTATTAAGTTACCTAAGTTTCGAAAACTGTCCACATAATCAACTGAGTTCCCTTTAACAAATTATTAATTCGGAATTGGAACCTTCGCATAGAGCGTAGCTACCCAAGCATAAAAACAGATTTGCTAGTATTGTATTCGAAATCTAGCGTTGCAGCCCCCGCCTTGCATATATTCAGCATAATTTGAAGAGCATCTACATGAGGAGCCAGGAGGACCATATATATGAGGAGCCAGGAGGACCATATCGCTCGGCCTTCCTGCCTTATTCCATTGGTTGTTCGGAACTGATTTGATGTTGAAGTTCCCCACAGTACCGCACATTGTTGTGTTTGTTACCAGTATTTTAGAAGTTTTACGAGGTGCACAGGCGCCCTCCCTTCAATTAGTATTTGAACTTCGATCAGTATTTTGAAAAGTGTCCAGGGATTAACGCGGTGAACGGCTTATTTGTCATATAGAAAACACTAGTACATTGGTGAGCCTCCACTGACAAAAGAAAATACTTTGTTTAAAGGTTAAAATAGCATTTCCGTTCCATGTTGAGGAGTAAGCCAAATTGGTTTGATGTTGTTGGGAGACATTCGCCAAATCTGTTCTAAATCACAATTTCTAGTTTCTTCGATGTGGAAGTAGCAAGATATTGGTCTGTAATTGACGACATCTGTCGCACATTTTGTCTTTGTTTTCATAATTGGTTTTACAACGAGAAACATAAGTAGCTTTGGTAGGTAGTTAGACTTAACGCAGCCAGTGAAGAAAACAGACATGACATGAAGAAATTGAACAGTACCGTGCGTAAAGTCCTCGACCAGGCTGGTACACCATCCTTACCCACAGTCATTCCATTTTTTAATCTCTCAACCACTGATCTATGTTCCACATACTTACTTCATCATCATTATTATTGTTTTCCTGTTTAAACGCCTTATTAACAATATTCGAGTCAGCATCGTTGTTGACACAGTTCATCATACCATCAAAGATGGAAACTTAGAATCGTGTTGGATGTTAGAGCGTGGTACCTACTTTTCAGAATGGGGATAAAGGCAACCCGACTTTTTAGAGCGTGGTACCTACTGTTCCGAATAGGAATAAGGGCAACCCAACTTCTTAGAGCGTGGTCCCTACTGTTCATAATGGCAATAAAGGCAACCCAACTTCATAGAGCGTGTTACCTACTGTTCAGAATAGGAATAAGTGCAACCCGACTTCTTAGAGCGTGGTATCTACTGTTCATAATGGGAATAAAGACAACCCGACTTCTTAGAGCGTGGTACATACTGTTCAGAATAGGAATAAGGGCAACCCGACTTCTTTTACTAGTCCAAAGAGTTTTCGAATGACGTTGCAGTGTATCCTGCTGTGAAATAGGTCTTCTCTGCTATGTCCATTCAGTCGATGTCGCATTCAAAGTATCATATGCTCTATATTTCCGCTAATATTTCCGATTCAAATTGTGAAATAAATACCTTGCCCTATTGATCTGCCATTTTCCGTTCTCTTCTGTTCTGCATTAGTAGACCGAACACATTTACGAGCCTTATCTTGAAATGCACTATTTCTAACAGATTATTTGTCCTCTGAACGCCATTGCCTGTTGTCTCCGGAAGAATTAACACAGATCACTCTCCTCTCATCAGTCAAGGCCCTCTTAGACATTTGTCTCATGAAAAGCTCAACTTTTGATCTGTTGTTAAAACTGTTTGCTAACGAAGGAAAGACTTGCATGACATCATTGTAGGGGATTATATGTGCCTTAGCGACGATAAGAAAGCTTGTAGAGCATCATTGAAGGCGATCCTATCATTAGCGACGGTGAAGAACTACGGAGAGCATCATTGGTTTGGAACTTGTCCATGACGACGGCGGAGATGGATGTAATGCATCACTGGTGAAGATTTTTTTTGATGACGATGGAGTGGGTTGAAGGATATCAATGGAGTGGTTTCTATCACTGTAACATGATAGGATCATCGGAGATGATCCTATCACTGGTCACTGTGGAAAAACTTGTTGAGCATCACTGGCAAGAATCCAATCCCTAATGTCGATTGTATCTCACGACTGTGGGAAAAAGTATAGCTCATCGTCGGACAGGCTTGAGGAGCATCAATGAAGCTAATAAAATCTTTGACGACGGCAAAGAAGCTTGAAGAGCATCATTTGAGGGGATCTTTTTCCTGGTGATGCTTTACTGACTTGAGGCTCATCAGTGCGTAGGATCCTGTCTTTGACAGTGATGGAAAGGCATTTTAAGGCGTCATTGGAAAGGAATCCAACCCTTGGCGACTGTGGGTAGACCTGTAGAGCAGCACTGGAGAGGATATTATCCAAAGCGACGGTGGATAGGTTTGTAGAGTGTCATCAGAGATGATTCTATCCTTGGTGACAGTGTATTAAAAGCTTGCGGATGATTATTGGTTAGGATCCTATCCTTTGGGTCGATGGAGAAGCTTATTGGAGAGGATAATTGACTTAACGACGAATGAGAGACTTGTAGAGTATTATCTGAGAAGATTCTATACAAGGTGACGGTGTTGCTGTTTGTTGAGCGTCATATCAGTGAATCGTTGCCTTGGCGACGGTGGAGAAGTGTGTAGAATATCATGGAAGAGGATCATATCCTTGTTCAGCATCAGTGGAGAGAATTCCATTGAAACGCACTAACACAAAGACCGGCCTCGACACAAGCAGAAGAAGTGACAGAACAACATTCCGAATGGGACAGGCATTTGGTTGAAGCTCTTGCGTAGGTGGAAACGTTTATTAGTTTTTTAAAACTTTTCAGTTGAAGAAAGAAAAAAGAAAAATCATTAAAGTCAAAGCCTATCTCACGCACCCAACCTCCTTTGAACATCAGTGGTACGGAGCTCCTGCCGAGTTGGATCAGATTGGACTGCAGAATAAATATCTAATTTCACAGTTGCGACTTGAATGTTGGAAACATATTAACTCGTTTTGAGAATAAATTAAAACGTTTGACCACAGTGAAATTAGGGGAGAAAATGGAAATAGGGGATCATCATTAATTGAAACAATAGTGTTGGAAGCATAATTTGACCACTACTTTATTAATAATTTTCATATATTATTTGTTGATAGCACGTTTGAGCTGTAATCTTCTTCTGATCCACACATCACATTGAACAAATTTTCAAGAGATTCGCTCCTTCTGTCGGAAAGGAGTAACAGTAGAGTGACTATGGTCAGCATATGTTTATGTAGCGTCTTAGAAGTGGAAGAAAATTAATCCAGATTGTTTTTCGAAACATGATGTCGCCCTTCTATTTCATGCTCTCATTTCCCCTGATGACCTCTGAGCCCTGTCCATGCTGCTTGTTTTAGTAGCAGTTAGAGTTCAGTAAGGAAAACGAACATGTCGAGTTGTTTCTTTAAAAGAAAAGTGGCGGATAGTCAACGAAGTTTTATAAATCTGCTCACACGTACAAGATAAGGAAGGTTGTACGGACAGAAAGGAGAAGGACCAGCACTACTGTCACCTCTACCTACTACCACCACCCTACTATTACCCGGGGCATTTCATCCCTGGAGGAAAAAAACGGTCGAGTGTCAGATGACATTCTCAAGAACAGGGCGAATAGAGATGAGAAGCGAAGAATTTAGGTTTCAGGCGGTCGTATCTCAGATGGTCGAGTAGAGACGGACACGTCCATATGCTCAGCGGAATCCCTCTTTTCCTCGAGCGCATACCTGTCGACTTGCCCAGAGGTTGGGTCAGGCGGACTCCAACCAGGCATTGAGTCTACATCGAAGAAGTATATGGGTATTCATATTTTGACATGTATGTGCAAATTAGGTTGGAGCACAACACCTAGTTGCCTTGGTTGTGAATCCATCCCATGTTGCAAGAGGTCTCCATTTTATATTATTCGTGCATCTTATCTCCCTGGATTGAGCCCATACTAAAGACATTTATTTGTATTCGAGTTTGAGTAAATTCATGTAAATATATTGCTGCACATTTGTATCTGTTTATAGGTCATTTCTTGATAAGTTTTTCCCATCATTTTATAATTGTATACCTGAACCCGCTTACAGTTCACCCAAACTATGCCCATTAGTGAAGTCGATTGTTTGCCTGTTATGTCAGGGGTGCCTGTCAGCTCCGGAGGTAGTATGGGTTTGATGGGCGTAGAGGAAGGTTGTCTGTTGCCCGCTTTCCAGATCATTATTTAACCTTGAAGACTGCCCTTACCTATAGCAACTATTACCTCTGCTCACTAATTATCATCAACAATCTATGAACGAAACAAATTGCTTGTATTAAATATCCTACACGTCAAATTCATCGGTGGGCTAGGTTGTGCTGATCCAGATAAATTTAAATATTAGCGTAGAATGAGTCGTAGAAAGTCCCACGTTTATATATAAGTCACGTCCGGGATTTTTCCCTTCGTATGAGGAAACTCATGTCCCATCAAGATCTTCAAATAAAGTGCATGTCTACATTTAATAAATATTTTTCTCCTGGTAAAATGATTTCGAGGAAAAACCCTATGAGCAGCTGCAGAGCAAAAGGCTGTTCAACTGGTGCAGCAAGTTCTCAGGTGAAGCTTGACTGCCAGCCCATAGCTGAGGAGGAAGGAACTCGAAGATTAACAAGTTTGTCAGAGGAAGATTCATTACAAAGGTTTTTTGTCAATTGTTTTCATACTTTCGGAGTTCATCAAGCCTTCAGTCCGTGCTGCTTTTTCGGATGGTAAATTTGAGCTGCCGAAGAAACTGAAGCTAACCCTTTTGCTGAGCTTGACAGTTTGAGGGAGGCGAAAATCCATTCAGTAAATTCCAGGAAGGACTCTTCAAATATCAACTAGTCACTGCAGTATCCAACCTTTGCCTGATTCTCGGTGGAGTTGGTGAAGTGAAGCAGGAATTATTCGAGCAGCGCAGTGGTCGACATTGAAGGAAAATACTTGAAAATATATCACTCCGTATTCAGAACAGCAAACTTGCAACTGTCACGGATCCAGAGTGCACAGACCGCAGCTACAACAGCAGCAGTGTGACAGCGTCAACGGTTTCAACTTCTACGGATTCCGTTTCTTCCGCGGATGATGTGGCAGAGACCACAGTGGAGACTTTGTTATGAGAGGATGCCTCAAGGAATATTAAAAGAATTGCTGGTCTGCTTCTGCACTACCCCCGTGTAAGCAGCCGTTGGTGAAGCACAGACATCTTCCACGACTTTGCTTGGGCCGGACAATTTGAATTCTACCTCGAGTAACGGACATGTTGGATTAAAAAGTTAGTTATTCTGTGATCTTCAAGTTTGAAAGATGTTGTCCCACTAGTAAAACCAGCGATGTGTTCCTGGTGACAGCAAAAGAGTCATAAAGAGGAATCTTGATGGATGAAACATAAACTGTGTACAAGTTTTGTGAAACAGTCCGTACCGTACCCAAAGTGTCCTTCATGCAATGGTCGACATATAGGTAGGTAATGGCGTCGAAATCACCAATTAATAAAATATTGCAACTGGTGTTGCAAATGGGGATATTTTGAAAACCAGTGTTGGTATATGCTCCCTCGCTGTTTGACCTATGGATGAACAAACCCCAAACTCGGATCATGTAGCCAATTTGTGTTGCCGCAAACACTCAGCTTTCCGCCCTGGGGGGTTGATTGAGGATCGCAACATTTGAGCAGGGATTGTGAGTGCCCTTACCAAGAGTAGTGCTGACCAGTTAAAAATTAGTTTTTCTTCTTAGCTTAATGAACAGTGTTGCAGCCCTTTACATCTGGTATTCGAACGATCGGTGTTTTTGTGCAATGACATTGGCCGTGAAAGTATTGGAGTTGAACAGTGAATATTCTAGATGTCCTGCCAACTTGATGATCTTCGAAGAAATGTAGACGGGTGACGTGGATATATCCCCGTTAGTTGTATTCGTGTGCAGCTGTGGAAACGTCTATCCAGATATTTGTGCGCGTGAGCTCAGTTTTAAGATTTTGCGTTTTAAAGTAGTCATCCCTGAGTGAAGCTTAGCGCTTTAATTAAAAAATAGTGTAGATCACATAAATTTCAGAATCAAGAATAAGAAACTCAGAAATAATTAAATGTCCCTATTAGCTCGTGCCGTTTGAGCACAATAATTTTTATAAAGTTTACTTCAATCCAACATGTTGGCACTTATGCATTTCGGCACTTATGCACTCTTGCACTTTCACACTATTGCACTATTGCACTTTTACACATATGTACTTTTGCTCATATGCACGTTGGCACTTGTGCACTTATGCACTCTTGCGTTATTGCACTTCTGCACTTCTGCACGTTTTCACTGATTCATTTGTTCACTTTTTCACTTTCTCACTTCTGCACTTTTGCACTCCAGCACTTTTGCCTTTGCACTTATATACTTCTGCACTTATGCACTTTTGCACTTTTGTACCTATGCACTTATGCACTTTTGCACTTTTGCACTTATGCATTTAGACAATTTGCACTTTGCACTTTTTCCACATGCGTTTTTTTGTTCTGTGCACTTGACACTTGTTACCTAGCTCTTATGCAACCTGGTATTCTTTGAACTACTGCACTTATGTACTTCTGCTCTCCGCACTTGAAACTGGGTACCTGGCACTTATGCTATTCTGCATGTTTGCACTTATGCCCTTTTGCACTCTTGCACTTATGCACTTATGCACATTCGCACTTTTCAACTTATGCACTTCTCCACCTATGCACCTATGCAGTTGTGCACTTGCACTTTAGCACGTTTGCAAGTTTGCACTTCTGCACATATGCGCTTAAACACTTTGACACCTATGCAGTTTGCACTTCTGCACTTTTGCACTTATGCACTTATTCACTTATGCTCATATGCACTTATGCAATTTGCACTTCTGCACAAATTCACTATTGCACTGTTGCACTTCTGTACTCTCGCATTTATGTACTTTTGCACTTCTGCACTTCTGCACAGGTGCACTTATGCATACATGTGATTTGCACTTCTGCACTTCATTCACAATTGCACTTTCGTTCATTGCACTTACCACTTGTCACCCAGCACTTTTGCACCACGGTACCTTTTAGACTTCTGCTCGTATGCACTTTTGCTCTTTGCATTGACACTTGGTACCTGGTCCTAATCACATTGACACTTCAGCACTTTTTTGCACTCCTGCTCTCGAGCATTTTTGGACTCGTGCACTCGTGCACTTGTGCACTTGTGCACTTGTGCACTTGTGCACTTGAGCACTTGTGCACTTGTGCACGTGTGTACGTGTGCACTTGTGCGCTTGTGCACTTGTGCACTTGTGCACTTGTGCACTTGTGCACTTGTGCACTTGTGCACTTGTGCACTTGTGCACTTGTGCACTTGTGCACTTGTGCACTTGTGCACTTGTGCATTTTGTGCACTTGTGCACTTGTGCACTTGTGCACTTGTGCACTTGTGCACTTGTGCACTTGTGCACTTGTGCACTTGTGCACTTGTGCACTTGTGCACTTGTGCACTTGTGCACTTGTGCACTTGTGCACTTGT
>SDVV010014867.1:0-14684 GCA_016164225.1 Gammarus roeselii
TGTTCGCAGGTGCGGTGCGCAGGTGCGGTGCGGTGTTCGCAGGTGCGGTGTTCGCAGGTGCGGTGCGGTGTTCGCAGGTGCGGTGTTCGCAGGTGCGGTGCGGTGTTCGCAGGTGCGGTGCGGTGTTCGCAGGTGCGGTGCGGTGTTCGCAGGTGCGGTGTTCGCAGGTGCGGTGCGGTGTTCGCAGGTGCGGTGCGGTGTTCGCAGGTGCGGTGCGGCGTTTCGAGTTTAAGAAGTGAAAGTAAAAAAAGGGCGCTAGAGCAGCTCAGGTTGAAGGGAATAATTAAAAGGGAAGATGAGAGAATCAGAACTAGATGACTATATTTTGTTTGATGGCAAGTGCTAAATCTAAGCTAGTTCTGAATTATTTCCATCATAAAATGGTATGCTATCGCTTGTTATCCCCCCGGCGCCCCCAGTTTAACGTCCGAGATTGAGGTTTGCCGGGATCAGGCTATACCTTTTTGGTACGGCCCCTGTTGTTTTTTTTATTTGTTTGTATCACCGCGTCCTGTGATGAACGTATTCAATCACTAGGACACCTTGACCAGACCATCTCAGCTTACGGGCAAGCGAACGATTAAGGCCCACTCTAGTTGTGTATGGTTGTCATGCGTCATAAATGTTAAGTTAGAAGAATGCATTCAAGAGTAAATTGGTTCTGGCTGTCGGTCAAGCGCTTGTTTAAACCTAGATGGAAATGTATATTTAATATGCGTAGGCATATTTGTTTTGTCGGGACTATGGAGGAAGGTCTCAGGTTTCTTGGAAACTGCGAACGGGTAGAATCCCTTCCGCTATAAGTCATTATTGCGAAACTGATTCTTCCTTCTTTCCTTTCGTTGAGGGTGGGATGTTTTTCATCTTGTTTGCCTCTTCCTAGTAGTAGTAGTAGTAGTAGTAGTAGTAGCAGTAGTAGTAGTAGTAGGCCTGCGACGGGCTGGAGAGTCCATTCTAGCAGTACTCAAAAATTGAATATGTAGAACAACTAGATGATGTGCCCATCGTTCATGGGCTGCTTGATGTTGAAGGCTCCAACTGAGGTTGTTGCCCCCTTGGCGGCAATAGTCCTAACGTCACATTTTAATAATAGTTGGGTGGATTAGTCTCCCAGTTTGTCGAGGCAAATCTGAAAGGTGTCCACGTTGTTACTGTTTATTACATCGTGTGATAGACGGTACCAAATTGTTGGTATCTTGATGAGAAAGAGGTTCTCAGCCGCTGATGTTCAGAATGTTTTTGGTTGCAGTTTATGCACGTAATTTCTCTCCCTTTGGTTATGATCTTGGTCAAAGAGGCCCTCAGTACTAGCTCTAGTGAATCCGTTCAGGTATTTGAAGGTTTCTGAGTCGTCTTCTTCCATGTGATATCAGTTCAAGTTCGTCGAGTCTTCGCGGATATGTCTTATGTCTGAGTTCGGAATCATTTTGGTTGCCGGTGCTGAACACGTTCCAGTTTGTTGGAACGTGTGAGGGGACCACAATCGTACTGTAATTTCCGTCTGAGGCACGGCCAGTGAAGTATGTAATGGAAACACGATGTTCCTCGACTTGTAGTGAAAGTTTTTGTTTATTAAGCTTTGGACTTCATTGCCTTTCTTGTATCTGGTTTCCACTTGGTTTTTCAAATTGAGATCTTTGGTGATTTATATTCCAAAGTCCCGTCGACTTCAGTAACATGCTGACCTACCATCACGAAAGCAGAATTTTGATTTCGTCATCCAATGTACATAACAGTGCATTTTTCAATTTTAAAGTTCATTTGCCACCTATCAAACCTGTCCAATAGGATATCAACATCCCTTTGGATGGTTATGCGATTTTGCTCGCAGTCCGCTTTGTGGCAGAGTTAATTGTCTTCAGCAAATTTTGTTAACTTGATAACGATGTCGGTGTCCAGGTCATTTATATGAATTATAAAAACAGGGGGCCCATAAAATATTGTCATCGCGTACTCCTGATGTTGCCACAGCCCACTGACTATTCCTTGGCCGACACAGACCCGTTGCTTGCGACCCATGAGCCAATTTCGGAGCCACCTGGCCACGTTTCCAGTCATGCCAAGCGCCTCCACTTTTTTCAAGTGACGTCCCTCGGGGACCTTATGAAACGCTTTTTGAAAGTCAAGATAAATAAGGTCGACAGCTTTGGTTTCATCGCATATTGCAGAGACTTCGCTGAAAAAGTCTAGTAGATTAGTCAGGCAGCTAAGTGTGCTTCTGAAGCCGTGTTGGGTTTCCTTGATGAAGTGGCTTCTCTCGAGATGACAAGTTATACATGTTTTTATAGATTTTCAAAGGTTTGACCAACCACAATTGTGAGACTGAATGGTCTATAGTTTTCTGGCTTTGCCTACTACCCAGCTTGAATATGGCTGTGATGTTTGCTGTTTTCCAATCATCTGGAATAATTCCAGTCGTCATAGTTATTTTGAAAACCTCCGTCAGCGGCCTACTTGTGATTTCGTAGAGGCTCTGTAATATTCTCGGATGCAGATCATCTGGCTCTGTAAATTTGTATATATTTCATTTGCCGAGTTGTTCCTATACTTTACCAATCAGGAAGTGAATATTTCCCAACGGTTGCACATCTCCAGGCAGTTCGACTTCTGTTATATTATTCATAGCCTCATCTGCGAAGACGGTTGCAAAGTATTCGTTGAGTATCATATACATGTCTGCCTCGAGTGATTTTAGATCACCTGCACTATTCCGTAGGAGCCAATACTGTAATAAACAACACGCCTCTCTTTCATATATCCATAGAACCCTTAGGGTTGCGCTTGGTTGATTCAGCAACATTTTTCTCCTTGTTTCTCTTAGCACTTCTGACCACTCTCTTCACTCTTCTGTCGGCCCGCTCGTGCGCTGCTTCTGACTCTTGTGTCGGATTAGTTTTGTAGACTTGGTACAGTGTTTGTCGACAAGCGATTGGTTCTTGAAGTTCATTATTTAGCCAAGAAGAAAACGCTGATATTTCCCAACGGTTGCACATCTCCAGGCAGTTCGACTTCTGTTATATTATTCATAGCCTCATCTGCGAAGACGGTTGCAAAGTATTCGTTGAGTATCATATACATGTCTGCCTCGAGTGATTTTAGATCACCTGCACTATTCCGTAGGAGCCAATACTGTAATAAACAACACGCCTCTCTTTCATATATCCATAGAACCCTTAGGGTTGCGCTTAATTGATTCAGCAACATTTTTCTCCTTGTTTCTCTTAGCACTTCTGACCACTCTCTTCACTCTTCTGTCGGCCCGCTCGTGCGCTGCTTCTGACTCTTGTGTCGGATTAGTTTTGTAGACTTGGTACAGTGTTTGTCGACAAGCGATTGGTTCTTGAAGTTCATTATTTAGCCAAGAAGAAAACTCTGATATATACTTTTTCTGCTGGATGTATCGCTTGTTTGCACAACCTTATCTCTGAGATACGCAAAGCATTCATCAGCGGTCGTGCCATTGAATTGGTGCCCGAAGTCTATGTTTGTGATTTCTTCCTTCAAGTTGTCAAAATTCTCTCTTCAAAAATTGTAGTTATGTTTTGTTTATTCCCGTTTTGTTTGATTCACTCTGATTTGGAATTCAATAGTATGGTGATCACATATTTTTTCTTTGACTGTTACCAGTTCTACTAAATGTTCTTCAGTCGATAAAACAAGATCCAAGATGTTAGGTCTTCTGGTTGGTTCTTCCACATACTGTTTCAGGTTGTTATTATTGACGAGTTGTATCAACCTGCTACCCGGGAGTTCAGCTTCCATTGTTGCCCAAATGATATCATGTTGGTTGACGTCCCCATGAAGATACTGTCATGAGATGAGGAAATTATATTGTCTAATTCGTCAAAGTGGACATTATTCTTCCTCTACTGTTGATCCTGAATTTCGGTAAACCAGAATAATTTCCAGTATTATATCCACAGAGATCATAATAACAACCTAGATTATCTAATAAGTTGTTGTTGCTATTGCCCCGCGAAGTATTGGACGAAGGGTTTATTGAGCACAAAGCCCTGACCCTCCGCCTCTCATGCTTGGAGAAGGCTTGTCTACACTTAAGGTCCTGAGTTCTTGAATCCCTATTTCTGCCTGGAGATTTCTATCTCTCTGCCTACTCTCTGTCTACCTCTCGGTACTACGTGCAACTTCGTGGGGGTGATGGGATGGAAGCGTTTGCGATCGGCTGGGGGCTGCTTGGGGAGTACTCACTGAGAGCTGAGGGGTGGACGCCGGGCGGTGAGAGGACAGGAGCGGGTGAAAGGAGCGGGTGGGCAGCGAGAGACAGCTTTGAGGTATTCAATGGGGAAGGAGGCGGTGGGCGTTGGGGAGTAATCATTAAGGAATCACTAATCCTGGACAAAGTTCAATGGCAATGCAAATGCTCAGCTGAAACGCTCGCTGAAAAACAGCTTGTCTCGTTCTAAAAAAAGTCAAAGCACGATCACTGACTTGCAAAAATAACATGATGAAGCGAAAAATGTTGAGCAGTTGCGAGTTCAGGTTGACTGAATCACCAAACACACTGGTGCACAGTGGAGCCTATTACCGCTTTCTTCATTGATAAACGCTCTCACACAATCAGAGGTCCCGAACCCACCTACTCCTGTCCTATCATTGCGGCATTAAACTCATAACTAGACCGAAACAAAACAGTATGGGATCAGCCCAAAAACTCAAACATTGCAAGAAAGGAGCTACAACCAGTATGATGTTTGAGCAAACACCTCTCATGGGAGACAGGAGCAAACGATTGAGTTTAGGAAGCAGAAAACTCAATATCAGACAGTTTATTTTAAAAGTCATAAACTTGAATATAAGGGATACAAACCTCCTCAACAGTATCAACCGGAATTTGGACAATCTCATCCACAAAGACCATCCAACCTTCAGTCATTACATGACATCCCGTCATTAATTTCTATCCCGACGAGTACGGCTGCTGGATCTGCCATTTTTTACAAATGTCATTTATATCAACAATGATAATTGTATTTCACGTGCAGCTGTGACCATTTCAGATGTCTCCGACCACTACCATATTTCATTTACAAACCTAATTCTAGCAAATATCCCAATCCGTCTGAAATAATCTACAGAAAATAGAGCGACTGTATCTTTCTAAACTTTAAGGAGCCGCTTAGAGCTGACGACGGCTATGGAACAACATCCCCACTAAACACCAATGATTCTTTTGCACAGTTCCATCGCAATCCAATTGAGCTGAGCTGTTCGAGGTGCATTTCCCGTGCATAAAAAAAGAGTTCGGTCGCAAACAAGCTGAGAATTCGTGGATGATTCCGGGTTTAGTGATCTCGCAAAAAACAAGGGCAGACTGTACAGTGGATGCATAAGGCACTCGTTGAGATGACTTTAAACAAAATAAAAATGTGTTAACTATGTTGACTATCATTGCTCGGGAATATTGTATTCAAAATCTGATTGATTCGTATTAAGGAAATAGCAAAACAACATGAATATGAATATCAACATCACTTGAGAACATCAATAAGAGAACACAAACCATGAACATCCAACCCAACCCTGAACATCCAATTATAGCGGCACTAAAAAAATAGTAATTTTTTTTTTGCTTATATAGCGGGTCACCGCGTAGCAGCCACCTGATAGCCTTTTTTTACCCACGGCGTTTATGGGCTGTCCTTTCACCATTTAATAGACCGGCTAGAATGTCTCACTTGGGGTCAGGTAGGCGCGAACCCACAACCTGCAGCTCCCAATAGACGTCTGTTTGAGGAGAGCCCGTCACGCCACCCCACTCTACCAGGCCACTGGGATAACATCCCAACCAATGTATGCAAAGCTTCATCTGGGATTGTTGCAGCTCCCGTGGCCCGGCTTATCAATAAGCCACTCGAGCAATCGTGAAAATTAATCAAATTTTTAATAATATAAACAAAACGGACTTGAAATAATTGTCCAATATCAGTCCTGCTCGTCAAAAGCAAACATTCCGAAAATGTCTTCTGAGCTTGACTATATACTCAATTTGTATCAAATAACCTACTTAGTCACAATCAATTTCCAGGCTTTCAGGAAAACAGAGCATGCTCTATTAAAATTAACTGGAGATGGTGCTGATGGGATTGATAGTGAGAAAGTCACTATTGCTACTTCCATGGACCTTGGCAAAGCCATCGATCGTGAGAAATGAGATTTTGGTTACGAGTTTATAGCATTATGGACTTAGTTCCTTTGACAAGAAGTGGACAAAATGTTATAACGTGATAGAAAACACCTAGTGAGATCAAATAAACAATCGTCTGTCAGTAATCTAAATGCGGAGTACTGCAGGGGACGATCCTTGGGCCTTTGTTCTTCCTTATCTATATTAATGACATTGAGAACACAATCAACATGTTATCCATTGTGCCTTCTGTAGACGATACTACAGTTTAATCGACTGTAAAAATAGTAATGATACTTCTTCTAATGTAAATAATCAATTGATCCACATTCAAACTGATGCACATCCAATTAGTTCACGCTAATTGTTGACAGGACGCGAGTCAAACTATTTTCCAGGAAAATTAAGAAGATTCCTAACACTCAGGTCGAATTGAAGGGCCAATCAGTTGTATGTCTAGCAAAAACAAAGTTTACCGGTGTAATAGTAGACCAGAGACTCAACTGGAAAAATCACGTCTTATTTGTTAGTGAGAATTTCTCCGAATCGTTTGGCATCTTCTACAGAATTCGAAATTGTCTACAGCCGCAATCAACCCTCTCGGACAAAGTGTATAATTGTGTTTGCTTCTACCTACTGAACAAACCAAGAAAACACCTATCATTTTTTAGTCAAATGCGTACCAGTGGAACATTTTCACATGCTAGAAGACGTTCCCTCTTTTTTGGTATAGGGATATTCTCCCACTGTATCACATCATTAACTTTGCCGCTGCAGTCTTCGCTTACAAAGCTTTGAATCAATTAACTTGGATTGATAAAGATTTCTTCAATTAGATATGACCCTATGTTTAGTTTTTGTAAAAAAACGGATTCTCAAATTGGCCGAAACTCGTCACAAAAGTCCCAACTATTTTTTTAAATACAGATCTGTTAGAACTTTGAATTCGATTGCTAAAGATATACGGACGAGTAGCAGTTAAGGGACCTACAAACGCAAACTAAAATTAAACCTTTTTGAACTTGTCCGTGCAGAAATTCTTGTATTATAATTTATTTCCGTGACACAGTTTACCATTTCAACGAGTTGTAATTCATCAATTTCATCCTATGGATTCCTTCATTCCATTTCTTGCCTGTCCATGTAGTTACATTTCCACTGATCTCATCCATGTAGAAGTCTGTTCAATTGTTAGACCCAACTTTTATGACGTAATGGAAAGATTGTTTATTTCGGTGTACATGCAACAGTATTAGTTTAAAAATTTGTGTCTTTGTGTGTCAAACATTCTGTGATCAATGTAGTATACAACCTATAATGATGGACTTGATCTACTCACACTTTTTTTAAATATAATTTCACAAAGAAAATTATAATGAATAAGAAAATATATTATAATCACACTTACTTTATTCAATTTTTATTGATAGCATTAGTCAAATGTCACATTTCTATCTTTCCTGACATATAGTAAACACTTCACATATAGTGAACAATTGAGATATAGTGAACACTTGACATATAGTGAACAATTGAGATATGATAATGTCCTCTAACAATCCCCATCGATTGGTGTGATGTAGATATAAGTTTAATCCACAATCATAGTTATTTGCTAATATTAGGTATATCTAAGTAGCAAACATTGCCATCAGCAGAGCTCACCCTGACGAAGACCTGGAACATGTCATCACTGTATTATGATACCTCTGTAATTGGTCATCACTGTACTATGATACCTCTATAACTGGTCACTACTGTATTATGATACCTCTGTAATTGGTCATCACTGTACTATGATACCTCTATAACTGGTCACTTCTGTATTATGACACCTCTATTATTGGTCAGCATGTTACCGAATAAATTTCAAATCGTCAAATCTTGGTAATGCATTATTCGAACACGCCTATCCTCCTCCCTGGCTTTAGCACAACTCCTCTATAGTTCCCAACAGCCGTCATGCCAACAGCCGTCATGCCAACAGCCGTCATGCCAACAGCCGTCATGCCAACAGCCGTCATGCCAACAGCCGTCATGCCGACAGCATTCAGTAATCTGTACCTGCCGCTTGGGTCTTTTTACGGTGAATAAGACGCTTTAAATGAATCGTATACAAATTCCATTCACACCAACCGAACGCTAAAAATCAGGAGTTGTAGATGATCGAAGTCACTTACGTGGAAACGTGCTTTCACAGCCATCATTAGAGAAACAATTTTATCGTCCACTTGAATGAATTCAATAATTAACGGCGTGAATTGTAACTTTTTCCTACTGTTGTTTTGTTCAATGCTCTGCACCAGTTGAACTTTGTTGGGAAAAAAATTTATATCGGATTTCAATATGCGCCACAAATTTGTTATATAAATATGGAGCACGTCCTAATTAATGCCTTGGCACCGAATTCTGTGAAGTTCGAGCACGTCCGGCCGAACAAATTTGATAATGTCTACTTCATCCTGACCGAGATCTGCCAGGACGCCGTCTTTCCTGATCTATGCCACGTTCAATATATTTAGTGACCCTGAGTTAAATACTGCTAGGTGAGGGAGCATATCTGTCAGCATAAATCCTTCTGAAGGCCCTCTGTGTTGCTACAGTGGAGCTCTTGTTTTCGCAATAGAGGTGAACAATAGAAGATTACTGCTTAATCGGTAGTTCCTCATTTTTACAGATTAGGACAACAAAGTCAATTCCTTCGTTATGTTTGTTGCAATATGTTGTACGTATTACGAAGTACAACAATCGACAGCAACGGAAAACTCTTGTGATTCGTCAAAACTTGTAGTTGAACTTTAAAGTTTAGAACTGATTTGTGAAAAATGACGATATGAGCCAAAACCCGTCAAAGAGGTAGAATGTATCATCTACTTTTAGGAGGAGGCTATTTATAGCGGAGCAATAGCTGTTCAAAATCAGTGCCTGGAATGCGCAAATTGACCTAAATATCCGTAGCCTATTCGAAGAACAAATAAAATGATACTTAACCAAATGACCTCTTTGGTTAATTTTATTTATAATTTCTATTCATTCAGATTAACTTCATAACGACTTCATTCATTCAGATTAATTTCATAAGAAGAATGACGTACGAGCCGCTTATAACCGAACTAGAAAAATAAACAATTTATAAATGAACTCATTCTGCCAGCCTGATCATCAAGGATCAAATTAAAAACATGTTTTTTTTCGTTTTTTTTGTATAAAAAATATTACACGTTCCTTCTGTGGCCACCATTCTCTGTGTTTACGTTCTCCTGTTGAAATAAAGAATGAGAGAATGACGCATGTTACCGATGCCAAAACATTCTCTGGAGGCCAAGCTCATCACTTTTTATATTCTTCGAGTTCATTGCCATTAAAGCAATAAACGTGAACAAATGAACCGTTAGGCTCCTTAGCGACTGAGTTGAAACTAATAAATGTATAGAAAGATTGTCCTCGCCTCATTACTGCAGCTTTAATTATTATTGAAAGCGACACTATCAAGACCGCGTCATTTTATGGCTGATGTGACCCTGGGGGGACAGGGGCCGCCGTGCCACGACTTCCAAAATGGTTGAAGGTGGGCCGTGGTTAAGATTGGCGTAAACACGTCATTTCGGGTTGTGAAGAGGGTTTTGGAATGGACAGTTAGACATGAAGAAGATAGAACTGAAGGAATCTGATTGAGTTGATGGTATTCGGCGTGCTTCGTGATAAGCAAAAATGACCAGACTTCGCCGAACCACATCAATTTGATCTGCTTGTGGTTGGACAGAGTATAAACAGATTCCTTTCGGATCACAGGCCTAATACTACAAGTGAGGAGCAGGATGTGATGAAGTAAGCCCCGTAATCACAGGCCTAATACTACAAGTGAGGAGCAGGATGTGATGAAGTAAGCCCCGCAATCACAGGCCTAATACTACAAGTGAGGAGCAGGATGTAATGAAGTAAGCCCCGTAATCACAGGCCTAATACTACAAGTGAGGAGCAGGATGTGATGAAGTAAGCCCCGTAATCACAGGCCTAATACTACAAGTGAGGAGCAGGGTGTGATGAAGTAAGCCCGGTAATCACAGGCCTAATACTACAACTGAGGAGCAGGATGTAATGAAGTAAGCCCCGTAATCACAGGCCTAATACTACAAGTGAGGAGCAGGATGTGATGAAGTAAGCCCCGTAATCACAGGCCTAATACTACAAGTAAGGAGCAGGATGTGATGAAGTAAGCCCCGTAGTTGGGTGCAGTGGGTGGGGGTCAGAAATGAACAACCGTCATCGGGTTTAGCTGTGGTGGGAAAACCTGCCGTTCAGCCTGGAGGAGAGTGATAAAATATAAAACATTATTCGAGTCCGTACACCATATAGACGGTTATAATACTCTGCATTGCAAAGGGAAGTATACGTCGTATGAGCTCAGTGTTCATTGGAATGTCCAGTGATGAACCAAGACGGAACCAGTTACCTGTGTCTGTTTTTTACGTCTATTACCTCTTTACAAATATTGGTAGAAATTGTAGACCATCTTATTAGAGAGTCTGTAGGAGTGGTAAATTACCTTTCCAATGGCTTCTGAAAAAGCCCGATCAGTTGCCCGCAGTGTAGACACAAGAGCATTTGACCCGACATGGGTTCCGATAATACCACCTTCCATTCATTATTAAAACAGTAAAACATGCTCAGAGTTGTTCTAACATTCTAACATGCTCAGAGTTGTTCTAATATTCTAATATGCTCAGAGTTGTTCTAACATTTTAACATACTCAGAGTTGTTCTAACATTCTAACATACTCAGAGTTGTTCTAACATTCTAACATACTCAGAGTTGTTCTAACATTCTAACATACTCAGAGTTGTTCTAACATTCTAACATACTCAGAGTTGTTCTAACATTCTAACATTCTAATATGCTCAGAGTTGTTCTAACATTCTAACATGCTCAGATATGTTCTAACATTCTAACATGCTCAGAGTTGTTCTAAAATTCTAACATGATCAGAGTTGTTCTAATATTCTAATACGCTTAGAGTTGTTCTAACATTCTAACATACTGAGAGTTGTTCTAACATTCTAACATGGTCATAGTTGTTCTAACATTCTAACATGCTCGGAGTTAGTCTAATATTCTAATATGCTCAGAGTTGTTCTAACATTATAACATGCTCAGAGTTGTTCTAATATTCTAATATGCTTAGAGTTGTTCTAACATTCTAACATACTCAGAGTTGTTCTAACATTCTAACATGGTCAGAGTTGTTCTAACATTCTAACATGCTCAAAGTTGTTCTAATATCATAATATGCTCAGAGTTGTTCCAACATTCTAACATGCTCAGAGTTGTTCTAATATTCTAATATGCTCAGAGTTGTTCGAATATTCTAATATGCTCAGAGTTATTCTGACATTCTAACATGCTCAGAGTTGTTTTAATATTCTAATATGTTCAGAGTTGTTCTGACATTCTAACATGCTCAGACTTGCTCTAACATTCTAATATGCTCAGAGTTGTTCTAACATTCTAACGCGCTCAGAGTTGTTCTAACATTAATAAAACACGAACAACAAAGTAAACCAAATTCTTCGATACTTATATTGAGGGGTAAGCTCAGTAATACGTTTAGGTAAAATTGGCCTATTTTATTCGTGGAATATGTGAATCCAAACAGTGACTGTTCCATTGCAAACATTATTCCGAAACGGATGTGAAATATCATCCCTGAAGACGTAGCAGTCAGATAGGAATGTGAGCACATGAATGCGTTAAGCATGCGGGATCTCAGGAATATGACAAACAAATCATTTATTGTTTTGTGTTGCTGTTATTGTATCCGGTGATTTTTATTATTATATTCCACCTCAGTGGGAGTACTAATAAATGTCTGCCTGTCAATCCGTACATGAAACTATGATGACAAGTCGATTGCATCAATAAACAGTTATAGAGCCACTAGTTACAATGAAGCCAAGTACTCGAACGCCCTTTGAAACCGGGCATTAAGGAACCTGAAATTACTTTATTACGTTGTAGAATTTTATTTTTTCAGTTAGGTTGGAATGATGAGTGCAGGAACAGACAAAGGTAGGCTGGTAATAGGAGTTGTTTTAGTAACGAGCCATGAGTGGAGTGACTTGAGTCATTTGTAACATATGGCAGTTATATGCAGGGAGAAGGTCGAGGGCTGTCCGCAGCACCACTGCCAGTAGACAATGAGTAGTCGACCATCCGATGACGAGTGCTACAAAGAAGTGTAAAGCGGGCCAGTTCATTCATGAATTACTTGTTTCATTACGGTACTGTGATAGTCCAATAAATGGTCCAATTACTTTCAATAACTGTCAAATGATTCAACTTACAAATATGATGTCTTATTGACCTTGGCAGGATAACAGATCGTAAAGATGAATCCTGTTGAACAAGAAGCCATAATGCCTTAAGGAAGATTGAGGTGGTTGAATGCGGTCGATTTAGTGATACGGGATTTTTTTATCTAACCTGTCCTGACCCTCTCTGTGATTGTTAAATGCGGTATAGAAAACACTAAATAATCGCTTCAAAACTGGTTAACTCTTTTTCTCTGCAATAAAAATGTTAGGAATGTTCAGGAATATGTATATAGACTCGATGCAGTCATCATACCCCCCGTGCTCTACCGTCATCTACTGTTGGAACACTCGGTGCAGTCACCTTACCCCCGCATGCTCAACCGTCATCTACTGTTGGAACACTCGCTGCAGTCATCATACCCCCATGCTCTACTGTCATCTACTGTTGGAACGTAACAAAATGAACTTGAATACACAACAACAGCGCATTGTGTCCTCCGCCACGACAATTGAGCAATGGCGCTGTTATCGTGTACCCGAGGTTTTGTTATACGATTGTCGTATGGCTGAGACGGCCGTACCAGCGTATGAGCGATTGTGCTACTGCTGGGGAAAGGCCTATTAAGCAATAAAACACACAATCTAGATGAGCCTCACCACATGCTGAGTGGTTCATCGTTCATCAGATCTCGTCTGGTTGTTTGTTCAGTTTGGCTAGTTTATTTGGCTGATGTAGCATTGCTGGCTCGTGTAGCACTTTGTCCAGCAACGCTTCACTTTGTCCAGCAACGCTTCACTTTGTCCAGCAACGCTTCACTTTGTCCAGCAACGCTTCACTTTGTCCAGCAACGCTTCACTTTGTCCAGCAACGCTTCACTTTGTCCAGCAACGCTTCACTTTGTCCAGCAACACTTCACTTTGTCCAGCAACGCTTCACTTTGTCCAGCAACGCTTCACTTTGTCCAGCAACGCTTCACTTTGTCTTCAATGGGCACATCATTATTCACCATTTCACTAACAGCGTCGTTCAATGCAATCACTGAGTCATCAGACTGATACAAACAAAGCTCGCATATCATGTATTCAATATTTTGTTTATGCCATGTCATTATATTCATGACAACTAAACCCTCGAAACCCATTATTCGTCAACACTGACCATCTGTTGGTCAGAGGGTGATGGTTGGAGCACATCGTGCTATTATTTAGACATATTGCCATGATTGTGTGGCGACGACCTACATTGTGCTGCTATTATTTAGACATATTGCCATGATTTTGTAGCGATGACCTACTACCGGCACTAAAATGTCAAATGTGTCACACTGACCTACAGAAGAGTACATATTTATTTGAAGAAAACGTGTTAATTGAACAAAAAAATTATAGGTAGGTGACAATGGCATACTTCTGTGTCATTACGAAAAATATACAGTCTGCAGAATTCGACAAATATACAGTCTGCATAATTCGAAAGTTTGCAGAGTTTGACAAATATAGTCAGCAGATTTCGACAAATTACAGGTCTGTAGAGTTCGTCAAATATACCGTCTGCTGAGCTGTTATGACATACTAAGTGTGCCAGGTTTTGCATTTTCAGTCACACCTTGGGTTTTCATAAGGACACTTTTTTCTGAGCAATATTATGTTGGCTTAAATTTTTACAGGAGGAATTTTAGCTGCTTTGTAGCGTACAGGAAACGAGGGATTGGCAATGCAAACGGAGCAGTTATCGATACCTCTTCTTACGATGCCCCCCCAAAAAGAGACACCTACAGCAAAGATCATCAGAACGAAATGTCTTGAGCGAGACGAGTGAGTCGCGTGCCTGGCACGTCCATGTTGCACTCTAATACTTTCTTGGCTGAGATGCACCATCGTCCTGGGGAGTGGCCCGTCATTGTGTTCGTTCTATGGCCGGTTTCGCGGTGCATGGTCACGTTGCGCCATCGTCCTAGGGAGTGGCCCGTCATTGTGTTCATTCTATGGCCGGTTTCGCGGTGCATGGTCACGTTGCACCATCGTACTGGGGAGTGGCCCGTCATTGTGTTCATTCTATGGCCGGTTTCGCGGTGCATGGTCGCGTTGCACCATCGTCCTGGGGAGTGGCCTGTCATTGTGTTCATTCAATGGCCGGTTTCGCGGTGCATGGTCGCGTTGCATCATCGTCCTGGGGAGTGGCCCGTCATTGTGTTCATTCTATGGCCGGTTTCGCGGTGCATGGTCG